>JAKSZP010014261.1:0-10018 GCA_022478985.1 Massospora cicadina | reverse complement strand
TTTAATTGGCTGGGCTGAGTAGTTGAAGAAAATCACCTAAATGTCGGGGGTATTCCCCCAAGCTTTTGATAATATAATTAAATCCATGTTGCAATAATCAAAGGTTTTTGTAATGGGATTTAAATTATAATTCTCGAGCATTAGGAGGATAATCAGCCCAATCTGTTGGTTGTAAAGGGGTTTATTTTGAGTCAACCCCCAGAATCTAACACCATCCATAAAATACTTGAAGATCTCATACATTGTTTAGATTTGATATCCCCAATCACCTCAACTTTGGTATTTGAGGCATAACCCAATGTTGTATATGAAAAAACCCAAGTAAAAAAAAATTCTTCATTGGAAAAGTGACATTTTAAGGCTAAATCTTGAGATGGACTCTGATAATTTTTTAATTCCTTTTACAAGTGTTTGAGGTGATCCAAAAAAGTGAGTAAAGAAATTGATATCAATTAGGTAAAAAGGATGTATAAAATTTTTAGGTAACCTAGCACAGCATCAAGCACCTTTTAAAAATGTAGTTAGAAAAATTTACATACCTTGCAGAACTTTCTTTGGGAAAAAATTCCCCTTAGCATTAATATTAATTTTCTTGATCCTTCATAGATGATAATTTGCTAATATCCTATATAAGATCCACAGAAAAAGGTTTGAGCCCTAAAACAACCCAGATCATCATCTATGGTGCAATGGATATGGTCCTTTTTATTATTTTTTTCCCTTCTGTAATCTATAACAACTCAGTTGAAATCATTTTTTGGGAATTTTTTTGGGAATTCGGTCTTGAAACAGACCAGTAATTCATGTAAAGTATTTTGTAAATTTCATTAGCAACCATGACCTCACTTTCTTGCAATTTTTTAGTGGGCCTCATCTAAATTGGCAGTTACCCTTGAATATAACTTTCAATGGCACATCTGAGGACATAATTGTCTTGTGAAAACCCCAGGAATCCTTCTCAAATTATTTTGGGAACTTATCCTTCTTTTTGATATATTGTAAGTTATCTTGACCAAGTATGGCAATATTTTCCTTAGATTTTGGGTCATTTAGTAATACTAGCTCATTTATCTGTCTAAAGTTATGGAATGATATAACTCTTTGGAAATAAAGGGGGGGCATATTCTACCATTGATTTTCCTATCTTTACTAGCCTTTTAATAAGTTGACAATCAAACCTAAATTTCATCATAACCAGTATTAAAATCATAGGCGTAAAAATGGTTCAGTTCTAAATTTTTACAAAAGCATGTGCTTCAGAATACAGATGTTAGAATGTCAACTTTAGGTTAGTTAAACAATGCATTTTTGAAATTAACAAGCATTGACCTTCCCACAAAAAGATTCATCAGAATTTTTAGTTTGATCACTAATTTTTTGGAGCTTTGGGACCTTCTGAAAAAACTTTAATGAAATGTTTCCACCCACTTATACTAAACTGTAAAAATAACTCTCATGATAAGGGGGTTCTCCATTTCTTTTATATAACGTGGCAATTCATCCCCTAAAATTTAAAGGGTACCTTCTTTAAAAAGCACACTAACCCCATACTGTAAATGAGGTTGGTAAATTTTATTTAACTGTTCTGGTTTGGATAAAACAATTTGATACCATGAAAATAAGTGATCAAAACCAAAAAAAGCAAGGCACTTTTGGTTTTTTAAGAATTTTTATTTTAGCCCTGGAGCCCCTAAACCTTATTATGGTACAGATCTGTAAATGTTTATTTTTTCCAACTTTTAATAGAAAATTTTAAATGGAGTACTATTAATTTTCCTAAACCTTTATATGATTTTAAAAATTACAGGGCATTTGTACTATTGTGAGATACTGTTTATTTTTAAAAACAATAATCTTAAAAAAATCAAGTGCTTGAAAAAGGTTTTTTTTAAAAAATTTTTTAAGGGTTTTTCATTAAATTTAGTTTTGGTAACGGGGTACAGTGCAAACATAATCTGATCCATACCCTCTGGTTTTGGGGCCCGTCTCATAGGGCTGTGTCACTTCTTTAAATTATGGAATCAGTTGATTTTATTTAAAATTGGTGGAACTTGAGCTTATGCAAAAAAAATTGTCTCTTTTTAATCCCAAAAAGGGCTTTTCCCCTTTATCACTTAATGCACCTTGTCATTAAATTAACCAGGTTGACATTGTCATTTTATTCCTATTATCTGCAAATTTAAATGTGGCCATCCTTTCCCACATAGATGAAAATTAAATTGAACTTTTATTTCAGTAAAAACCCTGTGTAATTACATTTTTTTAACTCAGATTTAGGTTTCAACGTTATTCTGAATTTATAAGTCAACTATCTGTAATGTCTTTGTCTAGAATTTAAATCTAAAATCATGGCCTGATTTATTCTCTAGATGCAAAGTGCCAATTTCACTGCCATCCAAGCATAAAAATCATTTAAAAACTCATGCCCAGTGAAGATCTGAGCTTCTAGATAAAACCTAAAGGCAAACACATCTATGATCTCATCAATTTTAGACTAAACACATATGGATTCCTGATTTTGGTTTGCAAGGCATCTGGCTTCAAATTCACTTATTATGGCATCTCTTGCCTCACTGTATGTCACTCAGTTGCTGTTATTCTGGCAAGAGAAGGTTTCTTGCTTTACATATCCAAACAACTAATTACAGTAATTTCATATGGCAACTATTGCATCCCTTAGTCATTTTATAATGTAATGAATATAGGAACATTATATTTTATGAATTTCAGGCAGTTTTGGAGTTAGACTTAATTCTTTATCTGTGAGTAAGGTTGTCACCTCTATTTATTAGAAGTAATAATAATAAAAGGAGTTTGATCTTACTTTCAAAGTTTTTATGTACCCACGTCTTAAAATAGGCATTATTTCTTAAACCAGATGACTCATCAAACATACTGTAACTACTTGCCGTTTGATAACTTGGATCAGATGCCTCCTGTAGTGAGCAACTCTTGTTGATAAGTGGTATTTTCATGGGTTTGTGGGTTGCTTTTAAACAAATGTGCTTCACATTTGGTGATAGGAAGTGCTATCTGAGCCCAAATGGTTCAGACAATTGTTACATACAACTATAATAAAAATTAGAGATTAGTATAAAAAGCTAGTAAAAACCAAGAAATTAATTAGGAATGAAAGTTGAAGTTTTATAGGTGACAAGTAAAAAAAATGCTAACTATCTAATTATTAAATTAGTAGTTTCACCAGAAAATTTAGATATATTTTTCCACCTTTCTCTAGGGTTTACCTAGCAGTATTGAATAAAGCGAAATTTAGTTAAAGGCAATCTAAAACTTTTGAAATATAAAAATTCTTAACTTAGTGCTTGAGGATGATTATTTATTGAAATAGCCATAATTATTAAAAAAATCAATGATTAAGTCAAAACAACTTTAATATGTCTAAAAGTTGCGGCAATTGCTTGAAAGTGTCACATTGAAAAGTTATTGTAATTTTCCACAATATTTTTTTTTGGAAGCCTTAATATCATTTAAATAGCTATGTTAAATGATAAATAAAGCTAACTCAGAAATTCCCATTTGGAAGTATAAAATATCAAAATTAGATAATCAAATCCCCCCTTGCTATTCAAATAGAATGCCAACTTTAAAACATGTTAAAAAACATAATTTTTTAAAAATCCCAACACTCAGTTTGTCCAACAATAGGGCAATGTAGGGGGCAACTACATGCCCTGACAAACTATATTGTCTTGGTATTCAAATTGTAATGCTTTTGCCATGTTTGAAAAGATGCTGGGGGGTTTCTTTTCAAACATTGCATTTTAATTCAAAACAAAAAACCCTGAACCATATTTTTTATAAAATAAATAATAAGTGAAAATAAAAATTTTTAAAGTTTAGGCGCATGTAAACAAGAGATAATTTAACGGGGAGATGGAATTGTAGCCCCATATATAGAGCATTTTTTTAAACTTAGTAATGATATGATTAAAAATTATGAGCTATCATTTGGCACTAACACAGAGGGTAAGTTAGGATGCAATAAACAAAAAAAAATATACCTTGTAATTTTTTTTTAAGTTTCCTAGAAAAAATATTGGGAAACCCAAAATAACATTTTTTCCCAAATTTTCTCAACTCATATAAAGAGTATGTAAAACTATTTTTGTATATTACTGATCAATGAGAGAAACCCAAGGGAAATTTTCTGACTTTGGATATGTCCATTAGATTTCTGGGGGTGGCCTTTTGGCATTGAGAGGTAGAGAAAATACCTTTTGAATCTAGGGCCTAATAGCTTGACATTTCCCCTAGATTTTTTTTTGCTAGGCAAGAAATCTCAACCACCAGCAGCCTAAATAGCAACCCCCCCCTCCCCCTCAACCATTAGATGTTAATTAAACTGATGTGAAAGGTGATATGGTTTGACTTGCTTATAAAATAATCAGCCCCCCCTTTTAAAGGGCCCGCAGGATTCACAGAACTCCTGGAAATGATGAAATTGGAATAATGTAACAGTTGAGTTTCTCAAACCCCAATCACTACTAAAAAAACTTATAGGCACTAAAAAAAGTTTTCTTTATAGATTGATGAAATAAATAAATTCCATAATAATTTTAAAGATCTTACTTGAGATGAAAGTTGCATCTTACTGAAATAGGATACAGGATGATCACTGTTGGAGATACAACTAAGATGACTGAAAGTACTCTAGATCGAGATTTGATATCTCAGTCTAATAAGATTGAAAAAACATAAAACGAGTATTTCTGATTCTCAATTTGACCAAAGAAAGACTCTTTGGAGTTATTGACCTCATATGATGGGTGGATCTAATCAACCCAAAGAAACTCAGTAATCCAAGATGGCCAAGCAATTCAAAATGACTAATTATTTTGAAGGGGCTAGGCCTCGTTAAGAAGGTCAATTGCATCTAACTAGAGCTCTATTAGATATAATCATCACAAATCTTATAAATAAAAAATGATAATCAACAATATTGGTCCTCTGGTAGGAAAGATCTTACCTCGGGTGAATCAGAGAAATCTTCGCAAAGAACCACTAAATTTTCCTATAAATATCACTGGTTTTTAATTAATAAAGGACCTCAATTCTCATCTCACGTAGTTTAATTTTGGTCTATTTTCATACAGGATTCTGTATATTCAATTGGCATTAACCATCGCGACAGAACTAATAACTTGTTGCACTTAAGTTGATCTTTGCTAGAGCCATAGAACTAATAAATTTGTAGCCTTTGTCACGCCTGTTTATTGTAATTTCTCACAAAATTCCAATACTGGTGCTCCCTGCCAGGTTTGCTTCTGAGGCTACCTGGTGAAAACATACTTTCACAATAATGAATATATCTAGCTAAGAGAGCCCCTCTTTGGAGAAATCTTTGAGTATCACCTGATGTGTACACTATAACTGGCAAGATTTGCCTTCCGCCAATATCAATAATCTACAAATTCAAGCTTCAATGGACCTGGCCATTAAGGGCCCTGACCAATCTAATTATCAGATTTAAGCCACTAATGTTGAAGAAACCGTTAAAAGCTTGATCAGAGGTGCTACTCTGCCTGAAGCTCGCCCTAATTGTGACCGAGTGTTTAAAGTTGCTGACAACATGATGAATTTATATAAATAAGCAGTGTTACAGCCTACCGAAGTTTTTTTATCTAGAACTGAGCAGTACCTCTGGCATTATGTACATCCTGCTATCCACCATGTACTCCAGATTTTGGGGTTGCTTCATCTAGAAATCCAGCTTTCAGTTGACTCTAGCGCAACAATTTCACTCTCAATTATCTTCATTTTATGAATCGGCATCCAACTTTGGAATGGATAATTGAGAGACTATTTCAATAATCAAAGAGAAATCAATAATATTCATGATCAGTTGGTGAGAATCGATACTGGGGTTGTGTGATACATTGGCCAAAAAGCATCTCATTAAGTTATAAATGCCACTAACCCTATTCACCATCGGATTACCTCCCTGGAAGAGGAGATTAATAGGCAACTGGATCAGTTGTGGGCTGACCATGGAAAGAGTTTGAGGACCTTAATGGGTTAATCCAACATCTTGTCCAAGTAGTGGGTAATATTAGAGAAGGTGAACCCAGCCCTGGCTGGTCCTCCTGGGCCACCGGGACCACTTAGCTACCCATCTGTAACTCTGGGACCACCTGGGAAACGTGGTCCCCCTGGTCCAATGGGTCAACAAGGCCCTCCGGGTCCTTCAGGAAGAGATGGGTCACAAGGACCCTGAACCTTCTGGTCCCCCTGGCTCCTTGCTTCCAACGTCCAATTATGAGCCTTCAATGCTCTTAGTATCTTGAGTACAAGCCTTAGAAACCCAAATCTGATCCATAGCTCAATTATGTTTCTTATCCTAGAAGGTCTTCCGACCAATACAGACTATTCTTTAATCAATATACTGGATGGTGTTGATATTGCACATTAGCTATGCGATGCAAATCAAACTACTCAAGAAACCCGGTTTGCCTCATTGACAGCATCCATTGAACAGTTGGCTGCTAAATGTGAAGTACTTGAGACTAAGCAAATGGAGATGGTTAATGAAATTTCCCAACTTGAAATGAGCTCCTACAAATGATCATCTTAACCAATGAGTTCAAAATTTACAAGATGATTTGAATCTCCTTGAGACAACAAGTTGACCAAGTTCCCCCTCATGCCCATTTCACAGAGTCTGAACCCCCGAGGCTGGACCAGTTGCTGTACCAGGCATACATGCCTTAAACACCGAAGCCACCCTTTTCAAACCTACCTTCAAGGATAAGTTTGAACTGGGTGAAGGTAGCATCCATTCTTTTCTTTTTGTTTATTAACGCGCAATGGATGGAGCTGCCGATCAACAGAAGGTTCGTCATATCACTTCTTGACTAAGCCAGTTTGCTCAAGGAATCATAGTTTCTCATCTTAATGTCTGTACTATTGGGCTCAAGTGAAAACTGCTCTCATAAAGGAATTTGGGAGTGATCAAATCCTTTCCAACCAAAAGCAAGCTGTTATGAATATTCAAATTAAATGAGGAGAGTCTATCCAGGAATTCACCAAATGATTCTACCATGAGGCCCAGACACTAGCTACGTGCAACTGGATTACTATTGATGATGCTATATCTGCTGTAATGAGTGTGTTCAGTTCTTGCACTCAATTACTACTACACTTGAAATCACTTAAAAGAAATTTTAGCTCCATTATCGACATCAAGGAAGTGCTTATGGAAATCCCTAATGGGGTGGTACATCTGACCTCCTCTAGTAATTCATGTTCTTACATTCATGCGATGCCACCTAAACCTAAATCCAAAGTGAAGAAGGAGCTGTGTACTTATTGTGGTCTCGTGGGTCATGTGGTGTCTCAATGTTGGAAAAAACAGGCAGAGGAGTCAAAAAAGAGGAGTCAGCATAGGGAACGAGGCTCCCTGTGCTGACCTACCCTCAGGTTCCTCAGTCAAAATCTTTTGATTCTTCTTTAGATTTTTATGTGGTATTTGCTTCCGATGAGCTTGATATCCCTGATGAATTATCCAACAAAGACTCTACTTCTTCTTATGCTTCCTCTTTTCTTCTAATTCCATTCAAACTATTAATCCCTCAGTATTCTCAATCCCTAACTTTGGCACTGATGTAACTCAGGTGGAAGTCATCGTGCATAAGGTGAAAGTTTTGACTATCATTGATATGGGTTCACCCATCAGTGTGATCTCGTCCAAACTTATTAAGAAAATCAAATTGGCTCCAGACCTGAACCATTCCCAAGTCTATAGAACTGCTGACCTTCTTACACTAAATCTTTAGGAGCCTATTCCTCTCTTCCAATGCATTTTGGAAAGTTGGTTGTGTTGGCCCCTGCAGTGGTATATTGATAACAACTTATGATCTGCTCCTTGAACTAAGTTTCTTAACAATTTTGATGTGATAATTAGTCTTAAAGATAAGTACCTTTAATTGGGTACCGAGTACCTTTGATATTAGATGATGTCCCCCACTAACAAAGGCAAACTCAAACGATATGTTTTCTTATTGAAATATCCTACTTTATCTCACGTCTCAAATACTAAATCCTGGGTCCACGGACTATACTTCCACCTCCATCTGCTTGCTTGTGCTCTGAAGGCATGCTGTTGTATTCCAACTCTTCAATTACTATTCCTCCCAAAGCTCAAATCATTGTTGATACAGGGTTTACAAAATTATTTGTACCTCCTGATCATGTGTTAGGGTAGGTCACCTAAATCCTCTCATATGGAGGCATTACCTTGTCTGGGTATCCTTGATCCTGCCTATGATGGGACTGTTCCAATTTTACTAGCCAATCTCACTTCCCAATCTATGCTATTGAATCGCAATAATCCCATTGCCTATGTGCGGCCTACTCCTGTGCATGACATTATCCGTTTTGGGATGTGGAGATTTTAGCGAATTTGGGCTGGAAGATCCCCCATTGTTGCTCGAATTAATGTTGAGTTAGGGGATTCACTACTTCAGAACAACATCTTGAAGCTGTGGCCCTGATTGAAGAATATGGATATCATTGCCCAAGGTCCAGTGGATTTTGGCCTAATGATAGAGGTGCAACATCAGATGAAAAACTGGGATAATTCCCTTATTCGAGCTCAACCATATTGCAAATCTAAAGTTGAGGAGGCTCAAGTCTCAATGGAACTGAAACAACTACTTGAGGCTGGGTTACTAACACCTTCAAAGAGCCCCTGGGCTTCCCATCTATTACTCATCGGAAAAAGATGGGGGTCACCAAGTGGTTATGGACTATTATTGACTCAATGCTGTTACTCAAAAATTTTTTATCCTTTACCTTGAATTGATAATTCCTTGAGATTTTGTCTGGATCACAATACTTCTCTGCATTGCCTTGAAAGTGGTTATTGGCAAATTGATATTCCCCTAAAAGATCGTCAAAAATGTCTTAATTTCTAGTGGGGGGCTATTTGAGCCAACTCATATGATGCAGGGGCTTTGAATCCCCGTTACTTTTCAACGAGCCATGGATGGCTTGTTTGGGGATTTGAAACTTTCTTATTTTTTAGTTTATCTAGATGATGTTACTCTTTTTTTTTCCGCACTTTCAATGGCATTTGGCTCATCTGAAGGAAGTTTTGGCTAACTGCGTTGTGCCTCTCTTAGGCTTAAACCATTGAAGTGTTCTTTTTTTTAAAATGAGATGGAATTTTTGGGACATAAAGTTAATTGTGAAAGGATTTTATCCTTATCTAATAAGATACAAGATATTTCGGGCTCCTGTTCCAAAAAGCTTGCATGATATCCAAGTATTTTTTGAATGGTTTATCATTGACAATTTATCCCCCCTTTTGCGGAAATTGCAGAACCTTTAGTTTACCTATTGCATAAATAAGTTCCTTTTGTATGAGAATAATCACAGCAATAATCCTTTGATTTGTTGCGCCAAGCCTTAAGAGTGCCCCCCTCTTAGCCCATCCGATTTTACAAACCTTTTATACTATTTACTTATGCCAGTGATATTTATTGGGGGCCCTCCTGGTCAACATGATACCAATCTGGCTGATCACCCCATCACGTCATAGTAAAAAACCTTTTTTAAGGCCAAACGCAACTATAGCGTTCCCAAAAAAGAATGCCTCCGTGTTGTCCGCCATCAAGCATTTTCGTCCTAATCTATATGGCAAGAATTTTCACTATTGTAACAGATCACGCTTCCCCGAAGTGGTTACAACAAATGAAGGGTCCCGATGGGCGCTTAGCTAGATGGGCGAAAGCTCTTAAATTTTGACTTCACTATTCAACATCATGCTGGAGCTGTACATCAAAACGCTGATGGCCTTTCCAATTTCCTATCTTAACATTATTTTCTGCAGAGGAAGATTGATTTATGACCTGATTTGTAGACCAGAGCTCTGGTTCCGTGAATATGGATTTTCTGAAACTCAATCCCCAACTGAAGACACTCAGGAAGAAGGTTCATTATATAAAAATTAGGATCTTAGTGGTTGCCCCTTTTTTCGGCCCTCTGCAAGGACTGATAC
>JAKSZP010014260.1:0-10049 GCA_022478985.1 Massospora cicadina | reverse complement strand
CCTTACCAGAATTTCAACTAGGTGACCTCATTCTCTTTTATCATCATCGATCTGGAGGCCAACAGAGCAAGCGTGTACTGTGGTCTGGGCCCTACAAAGTTATACACAAGGTGAAGTCCAAATGCTCTACATTGCCAATATCAATCAAGGGACTGTTGTAAACTGAGTGCATGGTCAGTTCCTCCAGCTGTACTCCCCCTCTGACACAGGATCTTGAAGGGGGCCTTCTTGGATCTGAGTTAAAAATCATCTCAAATTCCCATCTTCTGAATCTGGCCATACCAAATGGGTCATTGATTCCAGCCAAGACAAAACTTTTTCAGGATCATCCTTACCTAGTACTGAGTCACATGGAGCGGGCTTTCCACCTTCCTCAGTCAGGTGAGCGATGATATCCATTGAGGATGCCCTCAAGGAGGCCTTTCTGAAAGGTTAGTAAAGATCCTGATTGGATGAGGCCCGAAGATCCCAAGCAGATTAAGTCCTATGTCGTTCTATAAATATTGAAGCATTTTGATTTAATAAAATATTCAGTAAACTAACCTATATTTTTCCATTTCCTCTTTGGTGCTCATTTCTGATTTTCCAGCTTTGAGCCACTGTGAACCCTAAGGCGCCAGTCCAGAGAACTGTAGCGCTGATAGTCATAGCATCAGTTTTGTTTGGTTTCTTTGGGCTTAGAATTACTCCATGGAGTTTGCCTCTAGCGTTGGTTGTGTTGTGCCCCACCAGCGTAAAATTTTCCAAAGCTTACATGTGGGCTAGATGTGCAGAAGCTAGGTGTCAGAGCAAATTGGGTTTTGTGCATGAGCATTGTCCTTTTGTGATTGGCTGGGATGATATTCCATATCATACTCATGAACCTTGTTGTCATTGGTCGGTGACTAGGAGGATCCACAGTGGTGCGGTTGTTCTGCCAGTGTGGTTGGAGGCGTTTGATGGTTGTGTTTGAAAAATTTGCCTTGTTTTTTGTTGAGTTTTATGTGGGGGATCTGAAAGGTTATTTTGCCATGCTGCCATGGCATCTGACTGAATCTGGTCGGGGAAATCGTGGTGTGGGCTTGGGTTTTTTGGGAGAACTTGCAGCCTGCTTGCTGGCAGCCTATGCGCAATGATGATCCTTGGGAAAAAAGGGGTTGACAAGTAATTTTTTTTCACCCCCCAAAGGAAGGCGTAAGCGGCGTCCTTCATTTTCCCCAAAAGGGTTTGGGGTCATTTCATACATATTGTCCTCACAAAATTCTGGTGTTTTTTACCCCGCATTTGATAGGGCACATTGGTCTTTTTTGGCCTAGAGCTGAGAAAAAAGATGGGCGGAGTGTGTTCTGGTGTGATGTGGAAGGGGCGAGATATGCTGCCATCAGGGAGGTTGATGGTCACTGTGCATGGAATGAGGGTGATATCCTCTACCACATCCTGGTTGGGTTAATATGCTTCCTGTGCATAGATGGGGCAGGAGGGGGAATTTTCAAATTCAAATTGTTTAATTTCACTGTAACTTTTGAGGCCCATGCAGAGCTTGTCCTTGAGGATATCATGGTGCACGGTGCTTGGGAGTCAGTCAAATATGATGAATAGTCATTTGCCTCATTCCATCATGTGTGCCCCGTGCGGATGGTGCGGTCTTTTTTTTTAATTTATGGAGAACACGATTTTTGCTACATCCGCCGCTTCCTCCACAGTCATGAACCTGACATCCACCCATCCTCAGTAAGTTTTAAATTTTACCAAGAGGTGTTCAGGAAAATTGCAGAGAAGGCCTCCCTCATTTTTTCCATAATTTGAGGGAGGTATCACCAACCATAATTCTAAGGCCATGCTTGAGGGAGGACAAGGGTTGGGAATGTTTGTTTTTTATGAAGGCACCCATTTTATGCAGAAATTGCAAAACTCTGGGTGCAGCCTATGCTCACCCTTTTTTGGTGGAGGTTGTCCCAATGTACTGCTGGGGCATTTTTCTCTGACAGGTTGTGTGGGTTTAGGGCCTTTTGCGCTGGCACATTTGCCCAACTGGTTGGTGGCCCAAAACTGCTCATTTTTCTGGTTGATTGTCAAATTTGGATAATTTGCAGAGAATCATGTTGCTAATAGTGATAGTAAAAGGAAATAAAAGCTCCCATGTGGAGAACTTAACTATGACTATGTGTTTATGGTACATGGCAAATGTGAAGGAGTTCCCAAATAAATTCACCATGAGACTTAATAGAATGTTGACGGCTACCCTCTTTATAGATGAAGAGATGGTAATTTTTTTATGAATAATGGATCAGGATTGACAATTGATGGGTTTTTTGTAGAACAAATCTCCAAATAGTTCAATGCTCATGTCAATGTAGAAATTTGTGCCCTTTGAAAGTGATGAAGTATCTTCATAAGTATGTATACAAAGGTCATAATTGCGCAAAGATGGAAATTACTTCAAAAAAAATGAGCATGATGAAATTATTGCTACACCATTGATAGAATAGTGACAACTCTGGAAGAGGTTTGGCGACTTCTTAGATTTAATTGCACCTCAAAGCCACTACAAAGAGATATTAGCAGTTAATTTATCTCATCAACAGAACGTTATGTTTTGTGGAAGATTAATAGCGCCAATAATTAGAGAACGCTTACTTAAAAGTTACAACTCTGACTGCATACTTCAAGTTTGTGTCAGACCCTGATGCAAGAGAGCTCCTCAACTTAGAAATCAGAGAATCATATTGTTCATTAAATTTAAAATGGGAAATTTAAGTGCAATATTTCAATACAATGTATTGGATGTACAGCATCAGCCCTTTGGATCATGAAAAATATTTCCTGTGACTTCAACTTCTAAATTTTTTATAGCTAACATCATTTGAGACCTGAGAACTGTGAGTGTCATTACATGTGAAACATTTGAAAAAATAGCAAAATATAGGGGATTGCTTGAAATTGACAAGGAATGGCTGAGATATCTTGAGAAAGCTTTAAGATACCATTTTAAAATCTCCGGTATTTTTATCATTTAGTGTTCTGCTATCCTAAAAATCCTACACCTTTGAATTATTTGATCATCTTGGAAATTTTAAGAGGGAAGAGGATTACCTTGATGTTTCCAAAGTTAGATGCCTTTCAAAAATCAATGAATTTTGAGACTTCATAATAATTAATTTAGATTTTAAATTCCCTGCCTTTTCCCAAAAAATGAAAAGACCGGGAGGAAAAAGAGGGGCCAAAGAATTATGCTAAAAAAATTGAGAGAAAGAATTTTGGGAAGAATTATGGGGTGTGAAGGGATAAAAAACAAACCTTTTCTGTTGAAGTCCATTTGGGAACTGTAAAACTTATGTCTAAACATTTGATCATATTTTAAGTTGGTTTTAATTTTAAAAGTTAAACGGAATTGAAGCGGCGCTGAAAGAGAAAGGGATTACCATTAATTTTTGTTTTTGAAAAAAAAATACTTTTTACCTACCAAAAAAATATTCTGAGTTGGGGGCTCCAGTTTGGTTATCTGGGAGAATAAAAAAAGGAAGGATCCCCTTTGGTTTTTTGAATTCCTTATAAGTTTAAAAAATAAATTTTTTGGGGAAAACTTTTGTTGGGGGAGATCATGAAATTTTTATTTGTAAAGCTGGGGTTTTAAGCAGCAAAATCAGAAATCTTCCAACAAAATTTTTCTATCATTAAAAAATTAATTTTTCTCAAAAAGGGCATTTGCAAAAAATTTGTTTTTAAATGGCTTCAAAAAAAAGAAACCGAGTAATAAGAAAAATTTTTTTTATAACTTTGAACCATTCTTGCTACTAAAAAATCTGGCAAACTTTTTTTAAAAAATCTAACCCCTTTCCCCGGAGTAAAAAATTTCAATTTTATACGAAAATGAAGATTTACGAATAAATGATGATTATTTTAAAATATGTGATAAAAAAATTTTAGAGCATTGAAAAAATTAGTGTGATGATCAGAAGAATAAATTATTTTTCCAAAAAAAAATTAAAATTTTAAAACTTCACATATAATTAAAATAGGGTCAATCACAGGATAAGAAACTTAAACATAATAAAAGGATTGTGTAATGAAACATGCCTGATTATCTAAAAAATGGGTGAACATATTTTGATGCTGAAATCCTTGCTGGTGATTATGCCCGTGAATTTTGTTTATTCCACAGATTAATTTATTTTTAGTACAATAGCCCCTCAGATTAATCTATCTCCAAGCCAGCTGACCTTCCATTTCAAAGGTGACAATTTCTTATCAGGCCATCATTCATCATGACAATCAATAAGTTCCATGGTCAGACCTTTTATAAACCCAGACTTTACCTTTCCCAAATCCAGCTTTGGGTATAGTCAAATTTATATCATTTTTTTGGCTGGCAGGAAGATGAGAAAATTTTATGTATTCCATGAATTAAGGATGGCTCCCCAAATCTGACTCATTTATGGTATATTGTGTCCTTAGGTTTTTGATGTGTGCAGTCCCAATTTTTCTTTGTGGGGTTACATGGATAGTTTTTGGGAAAGTTCTTTATTTTTATTTGTTTTTAGAACTAATTCCTTTCCTGACCAAAGGGTAAAAGGGCATAAGCAGACATCTTCATAAACTTTAACATTTGAGAAAATTTTTTAGTTTCTGAGATATTGTCAATGGAAAATCTTATCAAGCATATTAAGATAAACTACAAACGCATAAAACCATCAAACATACCAAATCAACCAAGCACTAACTGCTTGATAAAAACAAACTAAAATTTAATGAAGCAACTTAAGATCACCAACAATTTACTAAAATCAATTTAATTTAAAAAAACCCAATCACAAACTGTTAATAAATGTCAAGCTTATTATTTAACTTATAACCACCAACTGCTTGACAAAACCATTAAAACTATCAAATCAACTAGATATACTCCACTTAGCCATAATGATATCCCAAATTACCATTTAAACATAAAAAACCCCATATTTTTAAAGGGTTTTTTATTTTGTTATTGTAAAATTAAAAAAACTAATTTAGAAACCTTTACAGGTAAACAATGACTCACCAAATTTTTTGTAATTGGGTAAATATTATAGAAATGCAGAGTAGACGAACATTCATTTTTATTATCATAGACATGAGGTGAATTTTTTTTTATCAGATGGCCCCAAACCCCGGGGGGACATAGAGGTTTTTGATCTCAGATTTTGCTAATTGAAGAGAAGTCAACGTTGCAATTTGTATCCATTTTATTCAGTATAGCCAATTTACCCGTGCTTCCCCGGTGTCTATAAAATTTCAGATTTTCTAATTTATCAATTTAGATTTTATATTATAGATAAACAAAACCACTCAGCTTTGGGGCCATCGATAAAAAAAACCCCTCAGCTAAATCTAATTGCTCAATCGAATCAACCAAAAAACCCTCAACCACTCAGGTAAACCAACCGAACTTATTAAATCAACCAATCACTAACTGCTCACAAAACTATGAAGCTTATTAATCAACCTAAAACTACTAAATCAATTTCTACTTAACTTGCCAAAAGTATTTTATTAATTATGTGGACCAAAATAGGCAGGTCTATAAAATATATAAACCTAACATCCAGATACCCATGCTTTGCTACAGTATTTAAAGTTTATCAGATGATAAGCTCACATTGCGGACCATCTAGTACTAAAAAAAAATAAGCTCACATTGCAGCCTATAGGCTGTGCCAGCACTACTCTCAAGCCCCCCAGACTAACAGCTTTGCTGTAGCCCTTGTGGCTGGTGAACTGATCATCCTAACCACTTAATCTACTTAAAACTCTAATACTGATTTTTGCTTAGGTTCAGGTGATCAATTTGGTGAATTATTAGATAATATTTGCCAATTTTCACCCACTTGCCCAAATAGAATATAACTATCAAACTCGATAATTTAAGATTTGATAAAATTCACCAATTCTCACCCACTCACCCAAATAGAGTGAACCTATCAGACTCAAAGGTTTCAGATATCAGTCAGTATATCAGTACATCAGCCAGCCAGTCAGCCAGTGAAACTTTTTATTAAGTAGACTAGTGGATTTACCTGACATTGCTTGGGTTTATTTATCAGCTGATTTGAACTGATTAATTTAAATTTTATATTATAGCTAGCAGAACCCAGCTAATATTTTCCTACATTTACATATTATATTTAAAGATGGATAGTCTGTATATAATCTAGAACCTATAATGCATTGTATAAAAATATGAAAAATAAAAGATGACTCATACTGATGAAATTCTATTAGTTTTATTGGTATAAATAGATGATGAACTATATAACTTTTTATGAATAATTTATATGAATGAACAATATTTTTGACTATTCCATTCACTCTATAATTGAACCAACTTAAAAAATAATTGAAACTAATACTAATATCTAGTGTAACATAAGTGGATAAATAATATTTTTGGTTTTCTTATTTGGTATATAGATATACAAAGTTTCTGGATTTTCTACTCTGAAGCAAGCAACATATAGTTGACCATGCAAAAAAATATAAATTTTCTAAATTTAATCTGGCAATGTGCAGCAACTGCCCTTAAGCTTTGTTGATTGTCATCACAAAAGCAAGATGCATGGGAAAGTATAGTCATTTAAATATGAAGGGCAAATCAATGGGAATCATTGGAATATGCAAAATCAGTACACCTTCTCCTTTACATTTGCTGTTAATTATTTTTGCTTCACTCACATTCAGCATCAGTTTTTTCACAGAAAGTCTGGTTCCATTGCATAACTTTGGCAGGTTCAGATTCCAAAGGAGCAATATTAGCGAGCAACTTTCAAGGTTAATATGTGCAGTGGTATTCTAGGAGGCTCCAATGAATTGAGAAATTTGACTGGATAATTAACATAGATACATATATACTAACATCTATTTATACATATATATATAGACAAAATTCTTAAGTTTATATTTATTACTATGTTGGCTCATCATTTTTTTAGCTTTACTTACACTTGCAATATTAGCTTTAACTATATAAATAGTTTAAATGATAAAAAATAATTAAATAAAAGTGATTGTGTCATGATTCAAACAACCAACCTTTATAAAATTTAAGTTTAGAGCCAAAAGCTGAGCTGATTATGCTATAGGAGGTAAAGTAAAATCAATTGAGTTTTTTATTCAAAGTTTTTATTTAGATTAACTTGCTAATTAGCCAAATAACCACTAACCATTTAACAAAACCATATAAAATATCAAATCAAACTAATTTAGACTGCTCAGTCATAACAATATAGTGAATACCATCGAAGTATATATAGGGTTTTCACTTCTTGTATATAAAACTTTTTATTTTATTTTGAAACTAATAATTTTTAAAATTCATAAACCCTTCTCGGGCATGCACACAACAACTCACCAAAGTTTCATCACAACTGGTCAAACGGTGTTGGAGTTTATAAAGCACAAACAGACGGATATACCAACATCCATTTATATATATAGATTGAAAGAATATTGGATGTAGTACAAAATTTTGGGGTTGAAGGTTAAAGTTAAATTTGAAACGCATCTCTGCTTGATGCTTTCACCCAACGTTTATTGTCATCTGGTAACTGAAGTGGATAAAGGTTAGGGTTCGGTTGGATTAGTTAGGTTGAATTATTAAGTTCAGTTGTGTAAAGGATACCTCGCGTGACTGAAGGGTTGCTTACCATCGATCTTGACTCTCTTGCGTTTTATCTGTCGACGCTTCTGAGGAGGGTTTGCCAAAGTGCTGACTCCGCAAAAAGGTATGTTTTTAGTCGCTTGGTTTGGTTTTATATAATTGGGGTTTATGATGTGTTTTTTGTCGTTAGCGTCATGTTCTTTTTTGAGCCTGTGGTTTGATTGGAGTTGTTAAGAGTTTTAAACCTTGGATATTTTCAGGTGTTTCCTAAGTTGCTTGATGCCAAGTCGAAGGCGATCCATCTGGGTGCCGCATGTGGATACTTTTCGGTCATAGAATCCTTTTCGGTCGTCCGGTTTATCCTTCGTTGCCTTTACGTTGATTTTATCGGTGTCGAGCTTAAAGGTTTGGATACTTTTTCTCTAGCTTGGTAAATGGTGCATAATCTAAGCCGTTTACGTGTATACCCTATTTAAGAAACGCAAATCTTGTTTACATTACTTTCCACTAACTTTAGCCGCTTTAGCTGGGGTATGGCGGGCCCAACCGTCAAGCCGGATGTTCCGGGGAAAGCCCCAAGCAAAATTCCAAGAAGACTCCTTATAAGATACGTAGAGGCGGGACCATATTGCCTGCCGGGAATTTTTAACCGTAATTATGGACTATGACAACCCCCATCCCCATGGAGATGCTCCAGCCACAAGGTGGACCATCCAGAAAGTAGCAGCAAATGCAGTTCAATTCCCGGGTAATAAGTAAAACCCAAAGCTGCCTTGGTCACAGTTAAAGAAGCTTTATAGATGGTTTGGCTCCCGATAGAAACAAAAACTCCCCTGTGACTCCACGAGTTTAAACTTCCAGCCGATCTGTGGGGGGGAGGGTAATACAGGAAAGGATAACCCAAACTCATCTGAAAATTCAGTCAGGGTTTTCCCAAACAGCGAAACCCTTTTTGGGTGGAACCAATTCTTAAGCTGCAGTCACCGGGTGCTTCAGGGGGGTCCGACCCCGCAAAATAATGCACCCACATAAAAAGGTAGTCCAGCGAGCTAACGGGGGACCAATCCCTTTTGGGGGACCGGTTGTCCCGCCTCCATCTGGGTGTCAACCATAACCAGGTATGGGGGGATGTCTCCGTGCCATATGGGGTGTTGAAGTCAACCCTACATATTAAAGAAGTGAGCCCAAATGTCCCTCCCAAACTACTCCATCAAAATGTTTAATATTCGGTGAGGAAAAAAGGCACTACTACAAGATTGGGCGCCAGCTCAATATCCGGGACAATAACCAAGAAAAGCTTAAAAGGGCCCCCTGACAAAGTATACATCCCCCAAAACCCCAATTGGGGCTTTTGAAAGGGACCCCCCCACCTGCGGCAAGCTCTTTATGATGCTTTCCGGTGTGAACTTACTTTTAAAACTCACTGTCTTGTCCCGCGATGAGAGGTATTCGGTTGTTAAGGATCCACTAATTTTATAGAGTACTAGGATTTCCCCTGCTTCCTTAAAGGGCATAGAATCTCAGATATTCAAAATTTTTTAATTTAGTTTTTTATTATAGATAAACAATAACCACTCAGCAAAATTTAATTGCTTAATCAATCAACAAAACCACTAACCATCAATTAACCTAACTACCTTATCAAACAACTAATAACTAATCCCCTTAAAACTAAACTGTCCCATCGATTCGACTAAAACCATCAACCACTTGGCCATACAAAATAAACCTATCGAATCAAATAACACCAAATTACCCGAAAAAATTTTTATATTTAAAACTAGCGGAGTTATCCGTGCTTCCTAAGGGGTCAGAATTTTGGGGATTGAATTGATTAATTTAGAGTTTATATATAGATAAGCAATAACTACTTGGCCAAATCTAATTGCACAATCAACAACCCAAAAACCCCCAACCACTCAGCTAAAACTAACGAACTTATCAAATAACCAATTACTAATAACCCCCAAAGCAAAATTATCCTATATTCGACCAAAAGCCATCAACCTACTTGGCCAAATAAAATAAACCCTTTTAAATCAATCAGATTCTAAAGTATTTTAGTTTTTATATTTATATAGTTATTAATAAGTTCAAAAACCATTAAACCTATTAAAAAATTTCCCCCTCCAACCCCTTAGCTAAAATCAAAAGCCTGTTAACTAAACCATCAATCACTTAACTGAAGCTATTGAACAGAAACAACCAAAAAAAAAACCATTACTCAGCAAAAACCAATTACGGGAAATTACAACAGCCAAAAACTACCAATCCCTTATAAAAACCTTTAAAAAATCGAAACAAATGAATATGAAAATACCCAGCCAAATTGCTATACAACTTTATTAAAAAATATGTTCAGATTTTAAATAGAACTGATATTTAACTTTATATGATTATTTTAAATAATTACATATTAGCATTCCGTTCCCAAACT
>JAKSZP010014259.1:0-10081 GCA_022478985.1 Massospora cicadina | reverse complement strand
CGAATTATGGACAGCCATTCGCAGTGCACTAAACCAAAAAATGCACCAGGCCCAGATGGCATTCCATATGAGTTCTACAAAAGAATTTTCAAATATATATCCCCACTTCTGCTTGCCTCACTTAACCAAAGCCTGTTGGAAATGCGCCTCCTACCAGGAGGACATGAGGCCTTTACTGTCACACTCTTCAAGAAAGGGGATAAGCCGACTTAGCAACTGGCGCCCCATTTCTCTAACAAACACAGACACCAAAACTTAACAAAAATTATGGCTAACTGATTAGGGACTGTAGCATCTGCCACCATCTCCCCAGAACAATTCGGTTTCATCACCAGAAGGTCAATTTAAAATAACGTGCACTCTGTGGCTAATGTATGTCAGTCCACAGCCTCTGGGGCACTTGTATTCTTGGACCAACAAAAGGCCTATGATAGAGTAGACTGGGAATACCTAAGGGCCTGCCTCCATCAATTACGCCTACCCCCTCGCTTCATCAACGGGGTGATGCTGCTCACGGAATCTGCAACAATGGCAGTGCATGGCCCTGGCTTGCTAACGGAAGTAGTCCGCCCTCAAAGGGGCTTGTGACATGTGGACCCTCAGCCCACTCTTATACAACTTCAGCCTTGACCCACAAATTGCGAAATGTGAATGCCCAACTCACTGGGGTCCATGTGCCAGGCCAAGCCCCAGTCAAGATATTGGCGTTCGCAGATGATTGTGTGGTTGGGGTGTCTAATAATCAAGATGCACGCACACTTGAAGCCCTCATCCAGGAATATTCCCGGGTAAGCAACGCGGCACTGAACGCCTCCAAAACCGAAATCATCATCCTTGATTGGTTTCATAACTGCTGGGCCCCAGCAACTAGTTCCTAACCCAGCCCATCTGCTCGCCCACGTCCACGCCTTACTAACTCAACACACCGCTCCACTGGTGCTCCCCTTCGTGCCAAGTTCTACCATAGGACTGGTGCGCCATCTGGGCATGTGGATGGAGGCAGGCAGATACGTGTCAGCAGTAATGGAGTGCCATATTCTGGACAACGTGACAAAGCGAATCGCCTCTCTCAGAGCCCACCCTACTTCCCTTACTGGCAGGGTTGTTTTAGCCAACTCTATGCTCCTATCCAAAGTCTGGTTCGGAGCCCACGCCATCCCCTTCTCCCTAAGCTTCTTCAAATCCCTGTATGCCTTGCTGCAAGGATGGCTTTGGTCAGGCCGCCCTCCATCAGTGCGGCTAGAGGTCATGTTTGGCCCTCATCATCATGGTGGCATGGGCCTGCTTGACTTCAAAGCCCATGCTGCCAAGATTTTGGGCACCTGGAACGCGGATGTCACCGCTCCTACACTCCCATCCCAACACTGGTCCCGCGCAGCCCGCTCCAACTTCTCCCAAGCCTTGGGCCTCAACAATCCATCGAACCCCCACTCCCTGATGAAATACCTCGCTTCACACACTTCGGCCACAGGTCCTCACGGGACAAAAACCCACTACAAACGAATCCTACTCTCCATGCGGAGCGCAGAGTGGAGAATTCATATTAGTGGACATACAACCCAAAGAGGCCGCCCCTCTCCTCAGTTCACACAAGAGGTACAGGGGATACCCATCCTTTATGGCGTGATCCCCATTTGACCCCATGTCCTATCCAGGGTGGACTATCTGGACATGATTGACATCCCTTACTTCATTGAGACCCAAAAAAATATCTGGAAATATGTACACCATTCTCTGTTGCAACCTCAAGTCTGCTCTCATGTGTGGCGCTGCCTGAGGCGGGTGTATCGTACAGCTGAGCACTCTAACGCTTTACACTCATCATGTGTCGTCTGTGGCCATTTGGAACGCTGTTCCACCGCCTGGAGAAGTGCCCCACCTCTAAAGTGATATGGCGCGAATTTCGACGTCTTCTTGGCCAGGATCAAACGCGTCCCTTCAGTCTGTCAAGAGATATGTTTGCTCCTTCAATGGCCTCCTCCCTTCCACCCTCCCTCCGTGCTTTGGTGGTTGCAATCGCCATGTGGACCATCCACACGATTGTCTTAGATGCCATCGCAGGCTCCACCCCCACCCTCCCAGAAGCTGTCCACAGATTCCAGTCCCATTTTGCAGACCACTTTCAAGCGTGGATGTTTGGATACCTCCCACCGCGTCGTTGACAGCTGGTCTCCTCCTGGTTCCCAGTCTGGTTCATCAAATCAGACCCCTTCCTCCATACGTGCTCAATAGTGGCTACGGCCCCTTCACAAGTTCCCTCCCCCCTCCCCATAAGTGGCGTTCCCGCTGGCAACAAGAGATAGCATCGCTTCTCTGGGGTGCCTCCCCTGGTACTAAGTTTATCTGTCCTGAGCTATATTCGGAAGTGTCCAACCCATGGTCAGCCTTCTACGCAATAAATTTAAAATGCATGTGCTCCATTTTCCTCGACATTACCTGAGTAAAAGCCTAAATTTATTTGTAAGTTTTTTTCCCCAGTTGGATTGCTAGAGTTAGCCCAACCTTCTCAGAGTTGCCCCTCCTGATTTTTCTCTTGGGTTGACACTGTTTTCTCTCTCCTATCCTTAGTTTTTACCTTCATAAAAAGGGTTCAATGAGGGCGTTGTGCGGCTTCATTTACTCAAGAAAGTCACACAGTTTTCAGCACCTGCCACTACTCATCTAACGCTATCATCATCCAGGACTGAAATTTAAATGGAGATTTTTAACAAGATGCCTAGCATTAGGGCTCGTCATAAATACAAAAAAGGAATTGGCTGACGTTCTCCTCTTCAAAATGCTTCATTGTGAGACCTCTGAGGGGCTCACCAGTGTACTCGCCTCTAGTGAGACTAATATAACCCTCCTGGAATCCCCAATCACTTTTATAATCTTTATCAGACCCACAAATTTCTTCCTACTACTTTTAAGGATTTATAAATCCTTTGTCCACCTGGCTTAAAAAGACTACTAATGTCCTGTACTTACGCTTGTTCCAAGAAAAGGCTTCAAGACTATAATCACCTGAACAGTTGAAATTTGCCCTCCTTCGCAAGTTTCTAGATAATGCTGGTGCCACCCTTGGCATATGGTTTAATCCTCCACCTCCTTATCTGGGACTTGCACTATCTTTGAGTCCATGCTGTCCCATACATTTAAGCTGCTAACCACGACTGTAATGCAGAACTTCAAATCATGAAACCTGACAAATCCGTCTCAGTTCTGCACTCTCAGGGAAACTATCTTAATAAGCCTGACTCCTGTCAAGTTTAAGGTCCCAATATGGCTTATCCCATTATAAACCTAGCTGTCCTGGACACCTCCAACCTGTTCATTTTTTATCTACCCACTGTCTTGCCAAAAACCTTTTAGAACTGGCAGTGAGATGACTGACAGGTTGGAATGAACCTCTGTCATAGGTGAGGGTCTCCTCACCATTATCCCTGCACCATCGCGTTCTAAGAGTACCCTCGCTTTTGTCCTCAAAAGTAGAGAGGATCACTAATTCTATCTGTGTGATTCAGAGAATTCACTTTACTCTACTCTGGACCCTCTATTGCCATTAAGTAAATTATGCTTCCTGCCACATTGTCTTCCCTTTGGCCAGGTGAAACAGCTCTTTCCTATTACACTGGATCACCCTCCTTGATGACCCCATTAGAAACATGTGGATATCCACAAAAAGTTTATTGGACAAGCTCGCCTTTTGTAAATTCTACTAAAGTCTGTCTGATCTTACTGGAGATTTTTCCTGCGATAAGGACATTTTCCTCTTGAGAATAGAGCATAAAGTTATCCCACTCATTTTGGGTTCCATGGGCAACCTTAATGGCAAATTGAAGTTATAATTCGTTGAATCCTTTTGGTATATTCTCAACTACTCTTCCCTTCTTGACTTGGAACTAGCTTATTGACCTTTGGCTCCTCAGCTAAAAAATTTCATTTGAGCACCTCTTGTTCATAGCTACCTTCTCCTCCTCTGAAAGAAACTTTTAAGCGCTCATCTGGTGTTCATTGGCGTTACTGAAAACTTTATCTGCCATGAGCTTGTGGAAGCCTTAAACCTGACCATATGGGTAGGTCAGTTTGTAAATGATGGTGTGTCTCAAGCTTTTCTTTTGACAAGTTCTGTCCCCTGTTCACTTTTTTGCAGATGAAGGACACTTTGTGGAGACCTTCTCAGCGACAAGAGAACCTCCTGTACACTGTTACTTCTGGGTGTAGGTTGGCGGTAACTGTCAGTCAAACAGCATGTTATTTTTAGACTGCCTGCCAGCTTAAGTGCTGAAGCACACAAATGGCAAACCCGAATGCCAGTGGCACTGCTGCTGATATGAGGATTATAGAACTAGGAAGAACTCCGCCATTAAGTACCCATGAGCCATAACCATGTGTAGGCAACTAGCAAAATACCAAGTGAATATGGCCATAAACTCCAAGGGTTGTTGGAATACTTGCTGAAAGGGCCGTTTGGTTTTATACATAAAATCTGGAATTTGGGTAAAGGGATTTATTGGAAAGATAAATGAAGAAAATTGACCAGCAATTTTCTCAGTGCAATTCAACTGATAAAATAGTTTTGATTGGTAGCGGGTCAAAACAGGGATTGGGTCCCTTAAATTCAACCTAACCTGGGGACTTTTGGGGGAGGGGGTGAAAAATTTTAATTTGAACTGACATTGAAGGATTCAGCGGCAGGCCAAGTCACTATCAGTTTGTCTGCAAACGCCTGGATTAATGCTTGACTGCAATTATGTCAGTTGGTGTGACAGCATTTGGCCCAATAAGCAATAGGAATTCCCCAGGGCCACCTCACGCATGGGCAGTCCCAATTGGTTGAAAATGTGTTCAGGATCGCCAACCAACCCATGTCCGGTCACTGGGGCGTTCTTTTGGCCAAATGATTTGTGTCAGGTGCAACTTCGGATCCTTGAACAAGGGGTTTTGAATTATTAGTGACAATTCCTGATGAATTTGAAGGGGATTTAGCAACGGCAATCATCTAAATTGAAGGCTTGATGTTGTCCATGATTCTGGCTGATAATTCTCTTATGGTCTTTTTCTGAGTATCATGTTCCAATTGTCAGGCTTTATTCCCATTGGTTTTGGACCTTCTAACTTAGATTTGGTAATCTCGGCACAGATTTCCTCAATTTGGCAGACATGTTTGCCAAGGTGAGTGTGGGTACCAGGGGAGGAATTTTGAGAGGGAGTTCTGTTACCCAGCGCTCATCTACCACATGGGTAAGATAGCCTTGGGTGATGAGGGGTACAGCCACTCTCTTAGGACCCTTCTTGGTCAGGAATGGGAAAATCGCCATATCTACACAAAGTAACTTTCCCCTGGACTTACAGTGACACTTTGACATTTTCACCAATATTGCAGACTCTACTTATACAGAGTTCCCTGTATGAGTTAGTTACCATTTCTGTCTTGATAAAAGTGCCTTGGAGTTACCAAGGAGATGGGGCTCTTCACCAAGGTAATATAGCCTCTATTCAACTGACCACCATTCCTGATCCCACACTTATCCCGCCTGAGTGTATAAGGAGCTATAGAACATGTTTGATCTTTCTAAGGCTCCCCCACTTCCTGAGCACACCAAGTTTCAATTTGAGTTCAAGATGGCCATTGACCTCATCAGGATATCCTCTCCCATCCCCCTTGTCCTTGAGTGAGAGGCAACCTTAGACGTTTGGGTTGATACTATGCTCTCCAAAGGCCAAAAAATAATATTTGCCTGTGTGCTCCCCTTTTTAGTTGTGGAGTTATCAGATGGCTCCCTTCTTCCCCGCGTTGACTATGGCAATCTGACTAAAGTTACAGTAACTTACCCAATCCGCTCCCACTGGAGAAACAAATTGCCTGCTAAGTGGAGAAAGTTAGAGTGTTTGGCAAGCTGAATGTCTAAACGCCTTCAACCAGATTCGTATAAAGGAAGGCCAGTGTGGCTGATAACTTCCCACACTAGGAAAGGCACCTACTAGTTCAAATCATACTTTTTGGTTTAAAGAACACTCCCGCCTGTTTTCAAAGGTTCGTAAACGCTGTCCTGGTAGAACTTATGGGATCCTGCGCAATAGCCTACATGGATGACATACTGGTCTTCTCCTCAAATACAAAATCCCACGCCTGCTACCTTGTAAATTTCATGTATCGGCTAGCACAGACAAACCTTAATATTTAAGATAGCCGTTTAGTTTTTTCAAACCAAAATAGAGCTCTTAGGAAATACTATTCTCGCTCATGTTTACATCATTGCCCTGATAAGCATCCATCGTGATTGTGCTACTCCCATATCTTTCTCAGAGTTGCGCAGCTTTCTTGAGACTTGTAACTTTCTCAAGTTCACACCTCAACTATCTGAAGTCACTTTCCTTCTTTACACTGCATTGGGAAGAAGATTTTCAGCTGTATCACAGAATGCAAAGCCGCGTTCAACGCAGTCAAGTCCATAATCCTGTCCAGCGTGTTTTTTAGAACATGCAAATCCAAGCCGTCCTTTGTCACAACTGATGCTTCTAACTTTGCAGTGGGATTTTATCTGCTGCAGGAATGGGAAGATGGAGTGGTGCGTCCAAATCCATATTTCTCTATGTAGATTTCCATGGCTCAACTTAACTATGGCATCTTGGAAAATGAACCCCTTGCTGTTGTTGAGGCTTTACAGCACTGGCGTCCCCATCTACATGGCTTTAGGTGGCCCTTTAATGTCCTCACTAACCACAAGGCTTTGAAGTACTACCGCTCCCCAAGAAGCTGACCCCTCACCAGTACAAGTGGCTAGAGATCCTGTCAGTGTTCATCTTCCAGTTTGATTTCAATATGGATATCAAGAAATTGTTTTCTTGATGCCCTATCTCAAAACCCTATCTTTACCTCAGATCCAACGCTAGTGGACGCCCATAATACCCAAGTGTTGATTAAGACAAAACAGGTGCAGGAAAGCCCACATGTCAACCCCCGCTTTGCCTGTGATGAAGCCCCTGGAAGGATAGACTGACACCCTGCCCATGTTGGGCTGTCTCAGCCCCTGTCAGCAGAATATATTAAGATCAAGATAGCCTGCTAGAGAAATGGCATACCACTGGACAAGAGCTACTGGCTGCTTGATGGGGTCATCCTTAATTTGGGCAAATGATGAGTACTACCTGGACCCTTGATAGAGAAGGGGATTTGTAAAGCTTATGATCCACCCATTGCTGGCCACCCTGGAAAGGACACGACTCTTTAGATAGTCTGACGTTCCTACAGTTGAAAGTTCATTGCTTATGATGTGAGAAATTCACAAAGACATGTTTGACATTCAATTGTTAAAATTTAGGTGCCAAAAGAGTGCTGGCCTACTTATCCCCTTCTAAGTCAATGAGGGTACTTGGACCTTGTTTTCTGTTTACTTCATCTTTGAACTCCCCTTGTCCCAGGGCTATGAGCGGTAATGTTAATGGTGGAACATTTTACCAAGATGGCCCACCTTTTCCTTGCAACACTAACATCACCTCTGTTCAGAACGCCTGCCTTTTTGCGGACCACATCTTTTGTCTAAATGTCATCCAAATGAGATTATTAGAGATTGCAGCCCTCAATTCACTGACCAGTTCTGAAAAGCCTTGCTGTTCATCTTAGGAAACCGCCTTTGCCATTTCACAGCATTTCACACTCAGTTGATGAGCAGACATAGAGGTTTAACCAAGATTTAGAGAAATTTTATTTGTTATTTCATCGCAGAAAAGAGTTATTGAGCTTCACCAAACGCTGGCGCAATTTTTCTATAATAACACAACTCATATTTTAAAGGTCTTTTTTGCTTTTTACAAACTATAGTTACAATACCAGATTCAGCCTGAGTCCACAGCTAGGGTCAACAATTGTTGCTGCCAATGAGCGCGCCAAAGAGCTCAGAGAAACTCATCAGGCAATAAAGGATCATCCACTTGATGTTTTGATGATCTAAAAAGAATATGCTGACTGCAAGCTCTGTGAGTTCCCTGAGTAAAACCCAGACGACTTGGTCATGGTCAATGCTAAGAATCTACATTTGAAGAAGCCCTGCCGTAAGTTAGGTCCCAAGCATGTTGGGTTTCTTCAAGATCATCAGGAAGGTTGTCCTGTCAGCTTAACAGGTTGACCTCCTTCCATTAAAAAGTGTTCAACCCCTTTTAAAAATGCTTCTGGACCCCATATGATGGTCATATGCCTTCTCACCCTGAGACAGTAGTTGTAAATGGTGAACTTGAAAATGAAATCGATGCTATATTTGCTCCTATCTATCTCACTGTTGCCTTCAGTATTTGGTGTCCTGGAAAGGCTATATTGAAACAAAAGGCTGAGTATCACACAGAGACTGCAAAAAACTCAGAAACTGATCCTTGACTTCCATGAAAGGTTCCTTTGACGCTGTAGGCTCAGCTCCTCAAGCCACCTTATCTGCTATGAAGCTATCCACGCCCATAAGGACTTTGTTTTAACCAAAGTTTCTTCAGGAGGAGTAGAACCCCATCCAAGGGTGAAGGGCGATGTCACAGCTAGTGACATCTTACCTGGGGCAAACCGCCCTTCCAATATCAAGCATCTGAAGCCACTGTATTTAAGGCCTGAAAACTTGAGAAACATTAATGATCTCTCTAAGCTGTTGATGAAAAAGGGTTCTTACTTTTCCTGTAAGGCCTGGTTCTAATTGCTCAAAATTGGCTGAAAAATCAGGGAAAAATAAGTTTAATAATCTGGAAAATCACCAGAAACATTAAACTGAATTTGGTTGAGTTTGAAATGATTTTGATCTCTTATTGAAAAACAAAAAATTTTCAGCTTGATTTGACTCTGATAATCGGTTTTAAACTATTGCAAAAACTCGCCTTTATATTAATATTTTAAAATTAAATTTAAATGAGTATAAAACCATTGGATGGACATTACCAAAACAGAAACACCAAAACTAAACACACTGATAGTATGAACCAACCTCCATAAATGAGCAGTGGGTCACACACAAAAAACGAGAAAACAACCTACCAGGTGGCATAGCGTCAATCCACTATCCTACCATGGTGAAGGGGAGGGGGATCAGGCGTATAATTGAGTTCAGCATTGGGTTCAGCATTGAAGGAGCGGATCAATTCAGGTAGCAAGGGGGTTGGGGCTTCCGCGGGGCGAGGGTCAAGGAAGAGCAAATAATGGTTGAAATTGACAATTTAGGCCTGGAGTATGGCATCTATGAGTTTGGCAACATGGTATTCAGCTTGGATGCAGGCATCAGGAAGCTGGGTAATTTTCTAATGTTGGCTCTGGTGACTCATGTGGACGGGGAAAATCTGAAAATTCAGCAACATGTTTGACAGCGGTGGTGGCAGTTTTTGTGAGGCGTTTATTACACCTTTTGCAACAGAAGGGAAATTGGGGGATCCAAAGCGATATGTAGCCCTTCTTTAAATTAAGCGATAGATTTTGCCATGGCTTCATGGAGTTGGCGACTTTTGGGTGAATAACTGCGGCTTCAGCAAGCTGTTGGTCGTTTTGGAAAGGGGTATCATTAGGTTTGGGGACATATTGGTTGGGCGGGAGTGGGACATCAAAGTCTGAGTTAGGAAAAGGTTCTAAATCAATAGGGTTAGCTGGTGGTGGGACAATTTCACCATATTTGGTCACTTCATCCAATAAGTTCCAGGGATTTTGATTGACTTGGATTGGCTCAATGATGGGTGGCTGTGGTTGGGTAAGTTTTGGGGCAGGAAATTGTTTGGATTAAGTATGGGTCAAAATTTGTTCCCAATTGGTTGGAATGGGTATAAATTGGCTAGCTTGGGTTTGGGTTGCTAGATTTTGCTTTGGATTCATTAAGCGCATGGACTGAGGGGATGAGGCAGACAAGTTTCCACTTGAATGATGTTGGTGTGGCAACATGTATGGGGCTTGCAGTGTTTTCAGGGTTTGAATTGTATCAACATGCTTTTTTAATATGGTCCAACTCATGGCAAAGGGGGCAAACTTTGCAGCAGTTGTTGGTTCGAGCTCAAAAGAAATGGTCTGGTACAGTTGTGAGATAATCATGCGGTGGTATGTGCCGGGCTATGTTTAGCTGGTGGGGGTAATGGTGCCATTTTT
>JAKSZP010014258.1:0-10126 GCA_022478985.1 Massospora cicadina | reverse complement strand
AATATAATTAATAATTAACTTGTTGAGATTCTGATATGACTGGACAAAAATCCTGGAAGAGCTACAGCGGATTATAAAAATTCCGCCGATTAGGATGATTATCTACAAGTATTTGAGCACCTTGAGATAAGGCGATATTGGGTTATAGCTGGCTTTATTAGATTGCCTCCAAATAAGGTGATAAGGCGATGGTGACATTTGACAAATATTATATAGATTGCCTCAAATTAAGTCAATAGAGAATTTAAGAATACCATTCCAAAAGCAATGAGAATATGGCGGAACTGAATATTCTAAGCCAAGGGAATGGTATTGTAAAAATTCTCTAATATATAAAAAAGATAAGGAAATTAAAGATGAATGTTTTTAGTAGTTTTGAGAGAGTGGAACAGCAAGGAACCACTGTATTTATTAAATAGATAAAATTGTTGTCAGGGCAATTGCTCCATATTTAATTATTTTCCAAGTGTGTTTGGAGGACTGACAATCCTCACATTATCTGTCCGTTGCTCAGAGGGTTCAACATGTGTGATCTTGTGTTATATCATAACGGTATTGCCAAAAATTATAACAGTGGTTCTCACTACAGGGTCCCATTGATCAACCACTTCAAATTAAAAATCTCCAGTCACCGTCCATGTCATATCAAGCCTGTTTTATCAGGAAATCTTCACAAAACACTGCTCCAGCCAAATAAGAGGAGCTCAAGCTCACTTTAGATGAAGTGCTCAAAAAAAAGATTAGTTTCTTCAGGAGAGAATGACGTTATGAACCATCTTGACAGCACTTTTTAGTCAAATGCAACTTCTTGGACAACAAAACAAGCATCTTGCTAGTTGCTTGGATGACACTACCAAATGACTGCAGTGAGCTGAGCGGAAATTGGATAATACCCAGACCCATCAATAGAAATAGGATGGGTGACAAGAATCTGCATTGGGAGAATTGTATGAGGAAGACTAAGACACTGGCATGAGCTACTACAACTAGGAGGGCAGCTCTGGATATGGTTATAAATCAGATAAACAATTCCCTAATATGATGGCTGTTCTGCCCACCGCAGAGGCCCACGCTACCCCAATGCAGTGGACATCCCAACCTCCGCTAGACCAGCTCCTCTTTGAGATACTGCTTATGGGTATTGACCCATCTCTCAGTATGCCCCAAAAGGTCGCATCTATGATTGGGAGGAGGAGGTCAACCCAAGAATCTGCCTCCATTCAATTTCAATGGAAATATCCATGGCTTCATTAAACTTTTTGAGTTTGCAGCGGAAGGCCCCTAAGATTGGCATAAAGCTAAACTGTTGATATCATCCTTGGATGGCAGGAGTACCGATCAAGTCACCTGGTATCTTCCAAGAAGCTCCGCTACCTACCAAGAAGTGAAGGATATTGTGCTGTGACTGTTTGGGGGTACCTCAAAAGTTTCACAGCAAAAAACAGAGTTTTGACTATTGGGTTCCACTGTATTGAGACTCTCACGGCGTTTGCTGAACATTCTATGGTAGAAGATCATGTGCTAATTGGGGCAGGCGTTTTAATGGAATCTGACATGTTCATCGCAATGACTTCCACAGTGAAGCCATACTGTGAACTTTACAATGTCATTTCTCTTTTTTGACAACGACGTCCTCTAGCTCAAAATTGTTCAGTTCTTATTCCATATATCCATTAACTTCCCTCCACCCAATACAGAACGGAAACATACTGCACTACCAGAAAATCTTATTCATATGAAATACTCTTGTCCTTTCCACATTACGCCTAGTAACCCCCGGCCTTAATATATTTTTGCGCCTCGTCCTTGGCTAAATTACTCCCTGAAGTTTGACTTCCTCTCCAGCCCCATTTACAAAAATCATCAGAAGTCTAACTACCAACCTGGATCTAGTTACGCCAGCGACTGAAATCATTCTATTAACCTGGCCCTGGTTACGCCAATTGTCAACAAACAATTCATCAAACTGGCCCCACTTAAGGGAACCAAGGATGCGTCTCTTGTGGTGTTAATTGCTTAGAATGTGTCGACCTAACCACCTAGAATGAAGTTGCCCTGTCATGTTCACTAAGTGCAACAGGATCATTACTACCAAGAAAAAGATGGAGCAGAGTAGAGACAGAACTCTCTAGCTCCACTATTCCAACCCAAACTTCAGATCTGAATCAATTTTTAGTATATTCAGCGGAAGTCCCTCAGTACAATGATGGGATTTTATACCAGCAACTAGTTGGAAAAGTGAACATACTGACAAAGCGCAAGCCAAGGCTGTGGCGGATGAAGGACCTCGGGAGCACCTGAAGCCATATGCCTGCCAATTGTTCAACCAAGCTTCCTCAGACAAGTTGGATCCAGCTACAGATGCACCAACCCTGAAAGGAATAAACTGTCACCCTTCTGGTAGACCTATTGTTAAAGAATATACTAAAGTTGGTGTTGGGATTATGAGTTTTTTTGAGAAAAGAGATCCCATAAATGTTCACATATTAAACAGTCAATATTCTTCTAATTTTGAGTGTACATACTGTGCCATTTTTGTAGTAAAAATAGAGTTTGCGCTAAAATAGATACAGGGGCTCCAGTCAATGTATTATCTACTAAGTTAATGACAAAGTTGACATTAAAGCCTGATGTGGAACATCAAATGGTGTATGGGACCGCTGGAGTGGAAAGCACGGTCTCTGAGGGAGCTTACGGCGCGTTACCTTTGCAGTTTGGGTCCATTGTTGTTGTAGCTCTTAAGATAGTGCTACCCAACAGTAAATATGACCTAATTGAAACTACTCTCCTGAAAAACTTCGGTGCTGTCCTTGATATGACGGAGGAGACCTTTAAAACGCTGGGACAGCGGATCCCAATTTTACTTTAACTTTAGCAGAGTGCCAAAGGATAAGTGCACATGGGCCATATCAATCTTGCATATAGTGATGGGGTGATTCTGATTTGCTATCATTGACTAAAAAGCAAGACTCGGTCCCTTCCCCAGCAGATATACAAGTATCAAGGGCTACCTCTTTGAGCTGCTGGGCTTATATCTATTCCTTCTGAACACTAAGTCATAGTGAACAGTGAGTTAGAGGTGGAAGTGCCAGCTGGGATCTATGGGGAGGTCATTGGGACCTATCTGAAAATGTGGATTGATCCTCATGTGGCTCCATGGATTATACTCCCAGGTCATGGGGTGATCAAGGTTTTTTTATAGAATCTCCAGAATGAACCAATGAAAATTCGCCAGTACCAAATAGTGGCATATTTACACTTGGCTTCAGTCAAGGTTGTCCTTCAGATTCACAAAGTTCAGTTTTCTGGCTGAATTTGGTCTTACCGTCAAGTCACAGCCTAGCATAATGACAGTGGTACTACAGGAGAATTTAATAGGGCTTTCAGAAGATCAAAAAGACCAAGTGATTGATTATTTTTTCAAATTATAAGGATATTTTCGCCGTTGATGACCACGATTTATGGTGTGCTTGGGGGTGGTCCATTGATTAAACACTGAGATCATCCTCCATCAGATCTCAGCCAATCTGCCAATTGAGAGAAGCTAAAACATTGTCACCAAGGAAATTGATAATTTGCTGTAGCAAGGGATGCTTGAACCATCCAAGAGTCCATGGGCTTCACCTGTTCTGATTGTAAAAAAAGGACAAAACCAATTGGGTGGTGATAGACTATTAGAAGCTCAACAGTATTACAAAGAAGGGCTCAATTCTCTTGCCTCAGATCATGATGCGTTGGATTGTTTAGGCAGAACTCGCTACTTCTCAGCAATGGGTTTGATATTGATTTACTAACAAATCAAGTTGTCTATGGCGGAACATGAGAAATTTTCCGTAATCACATTCAAAGGACTTTTCCAACCAACTTATATTCCAAAAGGGCTATGTAACACCCCTGCTATGTTCCAACGAGCCATAGACACTATCCTCAGTGTATTGAAGCTGTCATACGTCCTTGTATACCTCAACAACATTTAACATGTTCTCGTAAACCATTTCTGAACACCTTGATCATCTATAAGAGGTATTACACCAACTCGCTGAGGTGAACATCAAAATTAAGCCTTGTAAATGTAACTTCTATAAAGATCAGTTGGAATATTTGGGGTTTTGTGGTAGACTTCAATGGGCTGAAACCACAGACATCCAAGGTGGAGGCCGTCAGTAAAATAGCTACACCAAGCAGATAGTGCAACATACAAGTGTTTTTGGGAATGATCCGCTACCGCCTGTGCTTTATCCCTAACTTCAGCTGTATTAGAAATCCTCTATTTGAGTCGTTAAAAAAGGATGCTATGTTTGAATGGACGGAACGCCGTCAATACTCCTTTGACACACTTCAGCCAGAGCTGATCAGCGCGCCGGTGTTACTATCTGAACTCTAAAAAAGAGTTCATCATTCAGATGGATGCATCCTTTTCTGCTGTAGTTACGGTCCTAACTCAAAAAGATGAGGAGGAGGAGAACCCAGTGACATGCTGCATTTGAAGCCTAAATTTCCACAAACGTAATTATACTGTGACTAAGTGAGAGTGCTTAGTAGTAATATATGCATATAAGAAATTTAGGATCTACTTGCATAGGGTAAAGTTTAAAGTCATAATGGATCATGCGTCATTATGTTGGTTGCAGAACCTCAGGTAGCCTGAAGGGCGTCTAGCCCAATGGTCTCTTAAGCTGCATGCTTATGACTTTGAGATCCTCCACCAACCAGTATCAAAGCATCAGAACGCCGACTGTTTATCTAGATTGCCAACTATTGCCATGACAGTGGATCTCAGCGATGTGATGTATGATATGATGCTCAGTGGGAATTATGATGAAGAACTGCCCCAAGTTATGAAAGAATTAAATAAGATGCAAGCGAATGCTTTTCAATGGACTAGGGACTGTACAAGCGAATTGGTGATTATATGGTGAACTTTCCACGACCCTCAGCATGGCCTAGTATTATTATGAGTGCACATAAAGCAGTCGGACATGGTGGCATGCGCAAGACAATGGAACAGTCTCATCCTTGTTATTAATGGAAAATCATGAACTTTGATGTTCTTGAAACCATTTACTGTTGCCACCAGTGCCGAGGTGGAAAAGCAGTTCTATCAGAAGTCTTCATACCTTTATTTAAACCACATTTTGCTTGGCATATGTTTTCTCTTAATGACGTTGGCCCTCTGCCAACGGGAGCTAACTGGTCCAAGTTCATTCAGGTGGCGATCAACCACTTGACCAGGTGGGATGAAGCGTGGCCAATATGGGACTTGGGGGCGGTCACAGTGGCCAAGTTCATATTGTAATGTATTATCTAGTGACATGGCTTCCCTCAGTTCATTCTTACCAATATTGGAACCAACTTCACCTTGAAAATCTCGCAAAGTTATTTGAGATAATGGGCATCCATGGGGTTTTGACAACCCCATACCATCCTGAGTCCAACGGGATGATTGAATGAGTCAATGGGACATTGGTGAACATCCTCCAAAAGCTGGTAACCGATAGAACCTCTTATTGGAGTTCCCTCCTGTCTACCGCCCTTTTTGTTTATAACATTAGCTATCATTCCGCCATGGGGAAGAGCCCTTTTCAATTACTATATGGATGACACCCTGCTCTTCTGGTATTATTTATGTGTGCGTATAAGATATTAGCGGAATGAATCCCACTGTTACTTGACTAATTTAGCTGACACTTTGATTGAGTTGCAAACAAAAGCATACTCCTTTATCTTATTCAAAAAGATAAAGAATTAGGATACCAATCAGGTATGCCATAGCGGGTTTGCTCAGTTCTAAGAAGGGGAGATGGTTTTGTTCCATGACCATCATGGTTTTGAGTGAAAACACAAGCTGACCAACATCTGGATTGGTCTGTTCAAAATAATTGAGAAAATTGGGTGTTTGCACCTACACTATCAAAGAATCAGTGAGTGGTTGAATCATTAATAACGTACATGCATAGTTTCTCCAAGCATATAAACAATATGAGACTTATTGTCTAGTCAAGGATTGTATGTAGAGATTCTAATATGAGTGGACAATAAGCCCAAAAGAGCTACGTCAGATTAGATAGAATCCGCTGACTATGATAATTGTTTATGAGCATTTGAGCTCCTTGAGATGTGGTGATATTGGGGTAAACTGGGTTATTATAGGATTGCCTCCAAATAAATTGATAAGGTAATGTCAACATATGACAAATATTATTTAGATCGCCTCAAACTAAGGTGATAGAGAATTTAAGAATTTTATTCTAAACCCTTGAAAATATGGCAGGATTTAGTATTCTAATCCAAGTGAACATTATTGTCCAAAGTCACTGATATATAAGTGAGATGGGGCAAGTGAAGAAGGAGGTTGTTAGTAGTTTTGAGTGAGCGGAATAGCGAGGAACTGCTTTATTTATTAAATTACTAAGTGTTGTTGGGACAATTGCTCCATATTTTATTATTTCAAGTATGTTAGGAGGACCAGCGATCCTCACACCATCTGTCTGTTGCTCAGAGGGTTCAACTTATGTGACCCTTACAGCATATTCTAATGGTATCATAAAAGATTTAACACAACTATTAAAATAACGCACATACAAGGAATTAGCAGTTAACAAAGGAGCAAAGCGAGCTATTATTCAGAAAAAGGAAACGAAAAACCAGATTTAACATTTGGTGCTCAATCAAGTCACTACCTTTCAGTTTTAACAATTGGTGCTCACTACAGGGGGTAGTAGTGTTTAGCAAAAATTGATAGGAAAAATTTATCAAAAATGTCTTGTAAGAACGAACTATGTAAGCTTTGGATGGAACTAGAGACCTTCAAAAAGAACGCGCTCAAATAAGTGTCACAGAACAATTTACTGCATTGGAAGAATAGGTGACAAATGTCAAACAAGATGTCAAACAAATGGGAAGATTTTACCAATGAACTCTGTGGTAAAAGTCGACGCCTTGAAGCACAAGGAGGATAAACTAATTAAAAAAGTATTGTTTAAGAAGAATGATCAAGAAGCATACTAAGAACGCATAAGCTGGATTACTGAAGAGAAAACGTGACAATTGAAGCGAATAAAAAAACTGAAGAACCATGAATGTAACTGTGCACAAATTGAGGCATATAAATATGACAAAAAAACGCCTGAAACTCCCATTGGGAAGTATAACCACCCAGAAATATGTCTGGGGCATCATGAGCAATTTTGGAAATGACCCCCAAAGTTGCTTCCATGGTCAATTGAGTCATTGGCAAGATTCCCTGCCAGTTGATCCACAAGTAAATTTTGAAGCACACTGAAATCTACTACATTCCATCAGGATAACGCCCCAGCATTTTTTAACTTTTTGAGATGATGATTTTAGGTTTCAGTGACCTACAAAAGGCAGTAACTGTCATGAAATGCTTGAGCGCTGATTTCCAGAATCTGGTGTTACCCCATCCAAATGGGTATAATCGGTCTTACAATGAGGCTAAGTAAGTTATTATGCTAGAATTTGGAAGTCCACATGGATGTTTAACTGCAAGCAGAAATGTATAGAGATTTAATTCTGAAATATGAGACCCTAGTAGCTTTCATGGACTGATATACTAGGAAACACAGATACTGACTGGTGTGAAAGTGCTAACGGATTTTGACGCCTAAATCATGATAAAAGCGGCGTTACAGCCTTATTGTGATTTGCACAAAACATGGCTTCAGCGTTAGTGACACAATTGTCCACATCTCATGTTGGCCCACAGGGGAGCAACTCCAACCCACGCCCAAAATTAATCAGGGCCTTGAAGCCCCAGCGAGTTAATAGGCCAGAAAGGCCTAGTTAAGTTAAAAAAAGGTAAGAGATCGAGAATCGTATTTTATTATAATAATCCTCAAGGTATTTATAGTAACTCAATTAATTTGGGAATGGGAGCATTTGAGTTAGGAAAGTCTCAGCATTTATTGCTGATAACAATTGAGATAAATAGAATAAATAATACAATGGGATTAGGACTATCCTTGGCATAATTTTCTAGTATGCCTAAAAGGGTTGCCTTGATTGCAAGCACCAAAAGGGATTTTTTGCAACCTGGTTGAGGTTTGACACCTCAGCATTAGTCATTGTGCCAGATTAATAGTTAATTAAATAATATCAGGGCTGATCTCTGATACTTCAGATCAGGCTCAACTCAAGTTAATGGGGAGCCAATCTGACATCTGCCCAAGAGTGGGTTGTGACCCCTAGTTGGGGCTTCCCCCAATAAAGGAGGAATTCTTTTAGAACCCCTCCAAGCCTCAGCTAGGGGTCAGAGCCAAGGTGGTGTCATTGGTGTAGAGCTGGCATTGGGATTTACACCCAGCATCAGCGCTAAGGCTGGCATTGGGAGGAGGTCCTGGCATTGGTGTTGACATCTTGCATCAGCGCTAGGGCCAGCACCGACATAAGAGCTGGCATTAAGATTGACACTTGGCATTACACTGGGGCTGGCATTGGGAGGAGGTCCCAGAATTAGCACTGGGACCAGCATCAGCATAAGAGCTGGTATTGGGGATCAAACCAGTAACCTGGGCTTGGCCGCCCAGGATAGCTTTGAGAGGTCCTTAGTCCCCCTTCATCCTGTCTTGTCCTCTTGGGGCAGGGGCCAGGGTAACCTGGGTTTGTCTGCCCAGTATCAGAATCAGACCAGCTGGGGGACTCCTTGACTGACCCTACTGCTTCCAATCTGGCTTTCCCTCTTGGGTCAGAGGCTGGCCAGGTCATACCTCCTGGGTTGTTTAGACCCAGGGTATGCCTTGGGCAAAAACCTTGGCAGTGACCTTTCCTCCTCCTTCCTTGGGATTAGCTCTCGCAGGGAACTCAGGGGCACCTGGCAGGGAGCATCAACTGTTGGGCCATGGGGGAGCAACTCCAACCCACTCCCATTATTGATCAGGTCTCCAAAGCCCCCTACGAGTTAACAGGTCTTAAATGTCAAGGTAAGCTAAAAAGAAAAAGAGATTTAGAAACGGCATTTTTATTATACTAATCCTCAAGGTATTTATAGGACTTGAACGGTTTGGGAATGAGAGAATTTGTGATATAAAAGTCTTGGCATTGATTGCCAACAACAATTGAGATAAATATAAATTTTAATACAAGCAGAAAGTTACCATCCTTGGAATAATTTTCAAGTGCACCCAAAAAGATTACTTTATTGAAGTACAAGCACCTAAAGGTATTTTGACGTGACTTGAATGAGGTTTGACATCCTCAGCATTAGTCACCGTTATAAAATTATTAATTAATTAAATATTATTGAGGCTGATCCCCTGATACTTTGGATTGGGCTTAACCCAAATTAATGGGGTGCCCAATCTAATATCTGCCCGTAGGCAGGTCGCAACCCCTAGTCAGGGCTTCCCCCAATAAAGAGAGAATCCTTTTTTATACTAGATGGTCTAAAGGGAGAATCCTGACATCTCAAATTGTGGCTCATTCGAAGATGTTGAGAGCCTTTTTTGAAGCCAAAAAGTGAACATTTAAAGTGATCCAGCCTCAAACTTAAAAACTGTAAAATTTACAAAGTTAAATAAAGAGCAGCACAATTGAGTCATGTCAGGGAACAATCCTAAAGTACAAATATGAGTGAACAAAATACTGATATGCTGCCATCAGTATGATAAACCTGGACACGTATCTTCTAAATGTTAGAGCAAGAGACCCAAGGAGCAAGTTACCTTAGTAAAACTGATTGAGAAGGAAAGCAGTTAGGAGTTGGGAAAAAGTCTTGAAGTTTAGAGAAGGAACAATATGGCAATGCGGTTAACCTGTTCCTCTTCATATTTTGAACAACAATCTATACATTTTTAATCTCTTTATAGATGATGAAACAACTGACACACTATATTTGGTTGTTAACATGGACGTAAATGCTATTACCTGATCCAAAGCAAAGGGTACCAATCCCAAAGCAAAATGAAAGTGGATTAACCATACAATTGTCAGTTAGAAGACAAAATTAAATCTACTGAGAACCAGGAGGATTACTTAACATGAGATTAAATGAGGCAATTTTATCAATTCCAATTAGTGTGATCAAGGAATCTTTCCCTGATCTATCTATACAACTAAATTATTCTCTCAATTAGGTAAATATTGCTGACATTTGTTCAGTAAATACCAT
>JAKSZP010014257.1:0-10181 GCA_022478985.1 Massospora cicadina | reverse complement strand
TCAAATCTCGAAACTACCCATGTTACTCGATTCCCATTTTTCCTCAACTTGGACGCCCATCTTGCTCCTTGGCCTCCTTCAAGCTCCTGCCCCTTAGGCGTCCTTGCCAGGACCAACGTCCCCTTCTCCTCCATACATCCAGACACAGCCTGCCCTGTCTTACCAAAGATCAGGGCAATGTGATGCTGAGGATAGACCTCAACTGTCACAGTGGCCATGTTAGGAACCATTATCTCTTAAACCTAGGACTCAATTGTGGAAGGATGACTTGGTTTTTTGGTCAGATGCTCCTTCCATAGCAGATTCATAAACAGTAGGGGCAATACTGCCCTCACCCAGGGCATACTTCTCTATGAAAGGAGGTTTATTAATGGAGTGATTCTCAAGACTTTTAGGGTGAGACAAAGCAATGGCTAGCTACTGTTCTAAAGTAGCTAGCCTAGGGTTACTTTCAGCGGAAAGGATGTGAGAATTAATTTACCTACCAATATCCATTTTTGTAAAAATCTTATGTGGTGTACAGGAGCCCATGTAGTGAGCACCACTTGTTGGAATTCAAGCTATTCTTATGCTAACCAGTGCATTTTACACCTGAATTTCAACAATAATTCCACAGTAGAATGAATACATTTTTTTTAAATTTTATTTGAGGTGGGTCAACCTGAGGATGATACCGCACCAACTAGGAAAGTGAAGAAAATTGGGAAAGGAGGATAAAACCCAGAAAACCTCTATGCGCGGCGTATGATAGGCCAGGAACTCCATGGACCGCCCTTGCTATTCACTATCTCAGTTTGGGGCATTGGTGCGCAAAACCAACACGGTCAAAATTGTCCCCTACCCAAAGTCCATTATCAGGATCAAACTCGGGAGGCAGTGGTAGAGGGTCCATACTCTACCACTGGGGTATCCTCCCTTTATAATGAATACATTCAACTGCTGGAATAAAGGTCACAGGGTATACTATATCTTATAAGTTATAATATGAAAACCTTTAATAGATACTAAAAAATTGGGTTCTTATAATCATTTTATTAGTGTCAGAGATGGGGTAAAAAGTGAACCCTATTAAGGTTGCTGCTTAGTATTTTCACAATCCTAGGCCTGAAGTGAAAGGGGTGAGAAATTTATTATAAGCTATGAGTATCCAAATTAAATATATGGGGCTTTGACCTATCTAAACTCTCAAATCTCACCTTGCTTCAACAGAATGGCCAATGGAAGGCTTATAGTAGGTAAAGTCCGTTAGGCAAGGATTTAATATATTTGTACCAATCACCATGAGGGAAATATTTGCACCTTGTGGGATTCCCACCAAGTCTATAAAATGGGGTGGTCTCCACATATGGCTTTGAAATAAACTGTAAGTGAGCAGGGAGAAACCTTGGACTGATTCCCCTGATTCTCCTACATGTTTGGCACAACCCAGCTACAAAAAACTGAGCTATTTGGCTGAGGAGTATGAATAGAAGTATTACCACAATTTGAGGGGATCCACTAAGAATCAGTCACAGGTCTTTTGGCCAATAATATCTCCATATACATCAAAACACTCTTCTCACAGTATTGGACTCATAATTGTCTGACACTGGGTTTTATACTAAACTGAGGGGAGGGGGGCTGCTAATCTGAATTTCAGTAGTGGTGATCAAATTCCAGTTTTGAGTTCAGTAATTATAGGTTTCAAACCCCAATTTTCCTAACAGTATCATTAAAAGTGTCCAGATATTCTCAAGCTATTTTTTCTGAAACTTTAATGTACAAATTCACCTTTTTGAGTTCTAATGGAGTGTCAGGTTTAGATCCTGTTAATGGCCTTTTGTTTTGACTTTTTGCTTGATTTTGGCTTAGTTTAGTTGCCCCCACACAGTTTGGCTTCTAGTGAGTGCCTTTCTTGGAACAGGAGCTGGTAATCATGATGGAGAGCTGCTTGTGATTAATAAAATTTATACAAAGTTGCTTGATTTTTTAAAAAAAATAAAAATCTGCAGATTTTTCCACCTGAATAGGTTTAGACTGAGGAGTGATGAGGAAAGGAATAAGAAAAAGGTAGGGGCGGCCGCCACCCAAATCACATCCAGGGTGTGTCCTAGGGCAGAGATCTGGGTGAGAGGCCGGGCCTTGGGGTTTGGTCCCCTTTTTGACCTAAAGGGATGCATATCCCAGTCCAGATTAATAGTTGGAGCCAAGGGCCTTACACAAGTGACATTGGATGTCATAAATCTCCTGGCAATTATTCAAAGAGCCTATTATAATCTCAACCAAAATTAAATGTGGCGTCATATAATTAAAGGAGTTGGGAATGAATATGGTTGTTCAACCTAAGCTGACACTGCATATCATATAGTGAATGTGGGCAACTGCATGTGATGGTATAAGGCAGGATGAACAGATTGCTTGAGGTACAATTCCATTTGGGTTACTCCTACTACTTTGTTTGAAAGCTCAGCCAAGAAAAAAATCGGCGCATTTGAGAAGTTTGGGTAGAGCTGCTATGACTAGTTCTCCCATCATGGTTCATAACTTCATCTAGTAGCACTCTGATTGTCTGAGTGACATCAAGAGCCTGAATTTGATAGGTTAAATCGTCTGAAGCCAAGTGTCATGAAAATGGCAGAAGAAGTTTAGAGTGGCCTGCCAGTCAGGATGCGTAAGCACCCAAAAAGCAAGCCAGAATGCTAGAGGTATTGCCGCACATACAACGTTGTATGGAGCCAGGCATTGGGAAACAATAAATCGTTGGTGTAGGGCAATAGTGAACAGCAACCTGAGAATGAACCAAATAGTGACAGCCCCATACACTGGAGGTCTTGCTGCAGGGGGTGGTACCACAGGTATAGTTTCTACAAGGTCACCAATGGGCGGGTTTAATTCAACTGGGGAGACAAGGGGGTGGATCCTTGCTTGGAGATGGTGGATTTAAGGCCACAAGATCCTATTATATTGTTAGCAAATGTTTGTAATAATAGGGTTGAAGTGCCAGAAGTATCTAGCTCGCTGAATCCAGTAGACAATGGTAGGGGCCATAGTGATCATCAGTACTGGTAAAGCCCATCTGGTATAAGGACCAACAGGCCACCAGAGAAAAGTTATTGGGAATGTGGCCAGAAGATGATCAAAAAAATCAAAATTGATGGTTTTTGGAGGCAAATTTTATTGTAAAGGAAAGTGAAGAAAATTGACCAACAATTTTCTCAGTGCAATGCAACTAATTAAATAGTGGTCAATTGATGTGGGGACAAGCCAGGATTGAAACCCTCAATTTTGACCTAACTGGTGAATTTTTTGGGAAATGGGGGGTAGATAATCTCACTGGGAACTGACATCAAAGAATTTGGCAGCAGGCCAAGTCACTGTCAATTTAACCTCAAACGCTCAAACTGAGGCTTGACTGCATTTCTGATGGTTGGCGCAATGGCATCTGGCCTGACAAGCACTGGGAATCCCCCAGAGCCACCCCATGTAGGGGCAGTCCCAATTGGTTGGGAATGGGTTCAGGATGCCCAACCTGCCCATGCACAGTCTCTGGGCTGTTCATTTGGTCAAAAGCATTACATTAGCCGCAACGCCCAATTTTCTGGAAGGGAGCTTCAAACCCTCATCAAGGTGTCCAATGCTACTACCTGCACGTTGGGGATCATCCCTGACAATTTTGAGAGGGGATTAATTTTGATGATCATGGTGTTGGCTGAATTGAAACCGTCAGCAATTCTAACTGATGAATCAATCTTCATCCCTTTTCAACTATGTGAATTCCAATTATCAGACTTGTTTCCACTTGTTTTTGGACTGATCAACTTCATTTTGGCAATCTTAGCACAAGTTTTCCTGATTAGATGTACTAATTCTTCTGAGGTGAGTGTGGGCACTGGGGAGGGATCTGAAGAGGGAGAGCTGTTAACCAGCGCTCGTCTACCATGTGGGCAAGGTTGCCCTTGGTAATGAGGGGTACAGCCACCCTCTTTGGTACCTTCTTACACAGAAATGGGAAGAGGGCCTGGTCAACACACAGGGGACGTTCCCCAGGACTTATACCAAGATAATTAGGGTCATGGTTGGTAGAACTCAAGTTCTCACAGTTGAGGAAAAATCATATCTTTATTATTAATAATGACCCATTGGGTCAAACTCATGTTTTCTCCATATCAGGAGGGCTGTCTTTACTGTAGTTATTCATATGTAAGATAGGTCTTCACTAGGAGCCTTGTATAGACCTGGCAGGGTGCACCAGTTTATTGGAATTTGTTGATCTCTCTGAAGGTCAGGGCCTTCATTGGCTGTTTAATTATTAGTTGAAAGAAGCTCCAGCTGAATATATTTTTTAGCACTAGTGGTGCCCAATCCAAAAGGGGGAGCTGCCATGCATCACCAGCGAAATATCTTAGGGATAGTGTTCTCTAAGGCAAATATCTCTTAGCAGAAGGACTTTGCATAGACAATCTCTGTTTGTCAAACAGGCAAAATCTCCATAAAAACAGGCAAAAAATCAGTAAATAGAACTAGGCAATCTGAAAGTATCTTTAATGCTTAAAAATCAGAGATATTTATAGTCCAGTGATAACTTTAGGACTACTTATGGTAAGTTTTAAGTGATAATTGGGATTAAGTCAGGTGTGGAGACCTCTTAGTTAGTGCAGCGGAATGCAAGGGTTTTCTTTGTAATTGATCCTTCTTGGCCAGGGCAGAGGAATCCATAGACCTCCAAATGGCAAGATCTTTATCAGCTAAATTGGCGTCTTTGTTATTTATATCAGTGTATTCATCCAGGTTTGGAATTTTGATTACCCTTTTTAGGAATTCATTGTTTGAATTGGCTCAATACTAATCAAATCAGTGGAGCTCACTCAACTGCATTGCAATTTAGTTTGCATTTAATTTTGCTTATATTCATAAAATTCACATTATTCACAACAGAGGTGCATCACTAAGGAGGGGTGAGCGCCAATCCAGATAATATGGCAGCAATGGCATTATCAAGAGGTAACATTTTTACAAGTAATAGTGGATGAGCTTTATTATAGAACTAATCAACAAAAGAGGTGATCAATTCTCCCTTTTTTGTGCTGAGGCACATAAAGTCCTATTCCTCCTATGTAAACTCCATGTTGATCCATATTCTTTAATAAGAGCTTCCCTAACCTCCGCCCAAGTTCTGAGGGTGGCCATATTTGGAACCATTACCTCTTGGGCCAAGTAACTCAAACATGAGAGAATGTATTTGATTTTTGGATGGTCAGTTGCCCCTTCCATGACCAATTTATAGACAAAAAAAGAGGCAATGCTACTCTTACCTGGGGTAATTTTATCTCTAAAATGGGGTTTATGAATAACAGTAGTGGCCCCATGAGAGCCTTGAGAGGGGAGCTGCTTAAGCTTTTTAAGTTGAGATAAAGCATTGGCTAGCTGCTGTTTTAAATCAGCTATCCTTAGTTCAGATGCAACTAGGAGGTTTTGAAGGTTAATTACCCCAATGGCCTCCATTTTTAGTAAAAGTTTTGTGGTATACAGGGCCCCTGTAGTGAGCACTACTTGTTGGAATCCTAGCAATAGTTATGCTCAATGGTTCTGTTAGCACAGGATTTCAACAATCTTTGATTGTGGGCACTATAAGGCTCTTAGCCGCTGACAAATATTTTGAAAGGTAAATTCATCAAAAGAAGATTTTTTACACAAAAAATTATTAAACACTAAAAAGTGGACAAAAGTAATCTCATATTATGATGTCAACTCCTAGTATTCAAGGTAAGGTGGGGCATAAAATGAGATGGGTACTGAACTTTTAAATAGGTGGAAAGTTCTTAATTTAGATGATGTGAATTCAACCAATCAGGATGCCCAAGAATCTTTTTACCTCATCAAGGCCTTTATTTTAGTTGTTGGATCATCAGCTGGAATGATGTAGCCATGGGGAGCATTTTCATAAAATCTCACCAATCAGCCATCTGGAAAGCCTTTTCAGCTTAGCCAATTACCCAAGGTCTTAATGTCTGATTGGCTGATAAAATTTTGCACCTCCTGAAAACCTCTTTAAATCTATAAAAAGGGGTTACTTTCTCTTAGGCAATGGCACTGAATTGGCAGCAGTAATTAAATGGACTTTTCAGGGTGGTGGCCCATTTTTCCAGAGGTTTGGAGGATTTGGCAGCTAAAATTGAAGGTATTTGAGCAAGGTTAGGAGTTAATCATTACTCCAACTTAAAGGATTTTGCTAAAGATTGAACTGGGAATTTTTATAACACTTAAACAAATTACTACCAGAACATTCTTCCCACTTAGTCAAACATCTAATTGTCTGACATATAGCAAACCTATTGAACCCATTGATTCAGTTGAAAAACCAAACTGCTATCTAATATATCATTTATAAAATTGCTCACCACTTGGTAATATAGTAGATACTTTATCTAGCTCATGATAAAGTTTTATTAAGTTCCTTAAAAATAAAAACTGTTATATTAAATCTTAAATTCCTAGTTTATGTAATTTATAAGATAAGAAAAAATTGGATTATTGATTTAAAGTTTTTATATATATATGGTTAAAAATTAAATTATAAGAAACCCCTACCTACTTAACACTCAAGAGGTATACCTATACCAAATTTTGTGTTAGGTTTTTTATTTGAGAAAAATAATATTTTTTATATATGGGAGGGCTTTCTTTCCCATAACAATATCATTAGTTCTTATGATTTGATTTGAACAGTAATTTTTGATAATCACACAGGAGAGATGGGCATATTCAACAAAAATCAATTAAATTGGGTGAAAGACATAACAGGAAGTGGACAAAATGGTGCTCCAAAAGGCAAGAAACACCCTGGAGGGGGACCAGAAAACATGGCTGCCAAAAAATCACAAACTGAGACACCGCCCAGGTTTGTTGAGTTTGCCATGAAACACAACCAATACATGAAATTCAATATAACCAACCCCTGTTGAAGGTAGAGCACAGGCTCTGACTCTATCTAGAGGTTGAGTCACCAACTCTGTGGGAGAAAGTGTTCAAGGCACAAGACTCCTTCTTTCCTTACACAGTTTACGTTAACATGGAAATGGTCACATGCAGCTGGGTTGATTTGGGCTTTGAGACTGAAGAAGATGCAGACACTGCTGCAAAAGTATGCATCAAAGCTGTCCTCCCCAAGGGCAAACAAATTGTGCGCACCATGAACATCAGATGGAACAAAGTGAAACTTTGTTCATCTCCTTCAACTCACTCCCCACCAACATCCCCTCACAAGCAAATTGAGGAGGAGCTCCAAGCTGGACTTAAACACTATGGAGATATTAAACAGCTCAAATTACAACGATTTCAATTGATTCTGAACCTGTGCACAGGAAAGGCAATTGCCATGATCCACCTTATCCCTGAGGTGGCCGCGGACCTCACAAGAATCCCTCATATAGTGCAGTTTTACCTCCTAGGTGGGAAGGTATCAGAGCCATTCCACATCACACTGGAACGTACACTGCCTATCTGCAACCACTGCACCACATTGGGGCACAAGGAACATACATGCCCCATGAAGGAGAGCATCATGGCCCCAGAATTCTGTGATGATGCCATGGACAAAAATGATGCAGAATTTGGCAAAATAATTGATGCCTACCACTCCTTCCAATGGGTAGAGGATGGGCACTACCTCATAATAGACCCAGTAACACCCAAAGCATGAAAAGTGCCGCAGAAGACCTGCAAGCGGGAAATGGCCAAGGATGCAGCACTTGTAGCCTCTGCCATTGATCCTGGCAAAATTCAGGAAGACATTGAGGAAATCAGCCAAGCTAACCAATCAGAACAGACTTTCCAAGATGAGGAGAACATGGAGGAAATTACTCAAGTCACCCAATCAGAGCAGTATGCCATAATGAAGTTTTCTCAACAATGCAATTGAATTACCAAATTATATTAATCAAGTAACTTAGCAGAACAATTCAGCTCCACTATGGCGAAAAAGCAGGACCCCATTCTTCAAATTTGTACCCCAAAGCCACAGAAACAAATCAGCGCACCGCAACAGCCCACCATGAGTCATGAGCATATAAATCTGCCACAAATTCTATAAACTGCAATTTCTATGAGAATTAACACAAGGTATGGAATTGGACGATGCCACAGAATATACTGGCCCATTAACACAAAGTAGGGCTAGCAATAAGAGCGTTGGGTGTGGAATGGGCAGCCTTCCCAACTGCTACTGAGGCGCCGCAGGCAACTCAGTGACAATAAGGATGCTAAACATTGTGGGAGCCAGGGCTCATGCATCCCAAGCCAAAAAGCTGGACTTCCTGTGAAAACTCCCTGTAGATATCTTGGCCATCCAAGAAACCCACTTTCTACAGGGGGAAGAGGGATCCTGGTCAGCCAGGGTGTTGAGTAATTGACTGGACCTAATCATTGGATATTTGATAGGGACATAATAAGGTTAACTGTTTAGAAACTTATTATGGATCATATCAGATATTAGCGATTATGGACCAGGTATATTCTAAGCTTATGCAAAGCTTAAAATTCGCAGCCTAGCGATTTCACTTAATTATATTCGACTATGATGACATGGGCCTGAGGGCTTTGTTGGTTAGATCAAACTTAAATTTAAGCTTTGATTTAATGACTCAGGCACGTGGGCTTTGTGGGCTTATGTCAAAATTAGTTCTTAATGTTGGTCGAGTTTTTGATTGAATCAATTACTAATTAGTGATACGAATTGCCTTGGTATGTGCTGCCAATTGCACGTGAAAGTGAATCAGTTCAGCTATTTTGAAGGTATGATGAAACGCCATTTTAAGGGTGATGATAGTGTTTACTCTGACTCTGAGGATGAGCATGATGCCCTGAGTCAAAGTATTTGTAGACATCATTACAAACTTTTTACATGGCCAAGGGTCACTGAAAAGTAAGGCGTCATAGGTAAGATGTGGTTAACATCAGACCCTATAAATAACTTTGCATTTACACTAATAAAATATCCTTTCACTACTGGATTTGTTTATGATTTAATATATAAAATTTTTTGTTTAGTACATTCATTTTTTATATTAGTCAATTTTCACTTGGGATCAGTAAGATCAGGGCAGCGTGCCATCATTCAAGTGAAATGACAATGTATACTATTGAAGTGCCAACAATAAGCTTTAAATTAAATTCTAAATCACCATCCTATCTGTTGTCCTCATACAACAGACGCCCAAAACTCTGCCCCACGGACAAAGAAGGACCAGCCATCCATCTACAGCCTAAATATTCAACAAGTGGCGCTCATGGCTGGGACCGCAGATGATGATCACGCTGAACAGGGAAGCAATCCCAATCAATTATTCAGAACCATCGCTGGCCCCAATGGGAACACTGAAATGACTGTGTCTCAGATTAATTGGGAAGAAGTACCCATCATTACCTATCCTGACAATCCCATTTCACCGGAAGAGCTGGAACATCTCAAGCAGCAGTTGTTAAGAGGGTATCAATTAGGCCAAGGGCCCGCAGACAATAGTAGCAACCCTTTTTACTGCCAACGACAGCAAGATGTGTTGTGGATGAGATATCTTGCTCATAATCAATTAAGTGTAGCTCAGATCCAAAACAATTTAATCGGGATTGAGAATATCGCCCAATACTTAATTGAATTTGTACATCCTACCTCTAGAAATTCTCAGATGACAATCGCCCACCATCATGCAGCCATTACTGAGTTAGTGAACTTCTCTCACAACTCCAGCCAGGTGGGCCAAATTCTAAATGAGCGATTGGAGGCCAACTTCGCTGAGGTCCATTTGAGTTTGGAGGCAAATCACAACTTAGCCACTTGGGCTAATGACCAGTAGCAGTATTAGCACAAGAGCTAAAATGACAGATTGCATCCTATCTTTGAAAATTTCTTAGAGGAAAGAGGAGTCACCAAATCTTGGGTCAGCAATATCACTCAGACTTCTATTAATGCTTCAGAGTCCATAAGGCTTAATCATGAAGCCCAAGAGGCACAGTTAAACTATAATGATGAATTTCGTGACCAGTATTGATGCCTGAGCACCCAAATTTTGCAGATGAAGGACGGATACTACGGAAAAATCAATTACTGGCAAACACAATTTGAGGACCAATGGGCGAAAAATGAAAAAAATCGAGACTCTATTGATCGTCTTAATCTACAGATCAATAATCTCAATGATGATGTTAAT
>JAKSZP010014256.1:0-10205 GCA_022478985.1 Massospora cicadina | reverse complement strand
GGACACAATGCCAGAGGCTAAAGCAATGCTCCATTATTTTAAAATATTTATAAATTTTACCAAGAATCAAACTCAAACCTCAAAAAATGCGCTGAGGTCAAAAACAAAAAACTCTAAAACTTGATCAGGGCCTAGTGTCACCAGCCAATGTGAATTCTGAGGGCCCAAGCAATAGCCAATCCTAGCGCTGGATTTCTGGGGAATAATTTTTCTCCCAAGCTCTGTAATACCACTTGGAGAATATTGAGTGAGCCTCTACTCCACCCCAAAATTACAACCCTGCATTGGAGAGTTGCTAAACGCCTTTTTTAGACTGGGGAGTGCTCAAACGCCACGCACAGGCAGTGCACAGTGTGCAAAGAGAAATATTCTCTGCACCACAGGTATGTTTCATATAAAACAGTGGTAAGAGTATGGGAAGAAGTGGTGCGCTTGGCACAGCTTTGATCCACAAATCCCAACCACATAGCCAGGAATTGGCTCTTCCAGGATGGGTCAAGGCATTGAGACCTTGATTGCAACAAAATAATTTTTTGTTTTAGCGTTATGGGCGATCCATAGTAACTGTGTTGCCACCAGTGCAAGCCCACAAGGGTCTGACACAGCTAGGTCCATCAATAACTTTCACTTTTTAAATTTTTAAATTTATTGCAGGGAAAGCCGACCATGGGACGGACACTTCTAAATATGACTCAGGAAAGATAAACTTAGTACCAGGGGAGGCACCCCAGAGAAGCGATGCTATCTCTTGTTGCCAGCGGGAACGCCACTTATGGGGAGGGGGAGGGAACGTGTGAAGGGGCCGTAGCCACTATTGAGCACATGTGGAGGAAGGGGTCTGATTTGATGAACCAGACTGGGAACCAGGAGGAGACCAGCTGTTGGCGACGCAGTGGGAGATATCCAAACATCCACGCTTGGAAGTGGTCCACCAAATGAGACCGGAATCTGTGGACAGCTTCAGGGAGGGTGGGGATGGAGCCAGCGATGGCATCCAAGACAATCGTGTGGATAGTCCACATGGAGATTGCAACCACCAGTGGGACCATCTAGTACTAAAAAAAGAGATTGCAACCACCAGAGCACGGAGGGAGGGTGGAAGGGGGGAGGCCATTGATGAAGCAAACATATCATTTAACAGACTGAAGAGATGCGTTTGATCCTGGCCCAGCAGACGTTGGACTTCGCGCCATATCACTTTAGAGGTGGGGCACTTCTTCAGGCGGTGGAACAGCGTTCCATAATGGCCACACACGACATAGGATGAGTGTAAAGCGTTAGAGCGCTCAGCTGTACAATACACCTGCCTCAGGCAGCGCCACACATGGGAGCGGACTTGAGGCTGCAACAGAGGATGGTGTGCGTATTTCCAGATAGTCTTTTGGGTCTCAGTGGAATAAGGGATGTCCATCATATCCAGGTAGTCCACCCTGGATAGGACATGGGGTCGAATGGGGATCACGCCATCATGGATGGGTAGCCCCTGTACCTCTTGTGTGAACTGAGGAGAGGGGCGGCCTCTTCGGGTTATATGTCCGCTAATACAAATTCTCCACTCTGTGCTTTGCATGGAGAGTAGGATCTATTTGTAGTGGGTTTTAGTCCTGTGAGGACCTGTGGCCGATGTGTGTGATGCGAGGTATTTCATCAGGGAGTGGGGGTTTGATGGATTGTTGAGGCCCAAAGCGCGGGAGAAGTTGGAGCAGGCCGCGCAGGACCAGTGTTGGGATGGGAGTGTAGGAGCGGTGACGGCCGCAATCCAGGTGCCCAGGATCTTGGCAGCATGGGCTTTGAAGTCAAGCAGGCCCATGCCACCTTGATGATGAGGGCCAAACATGACCTCTAGCCATACTGGTGGAGGGCGGCCTGACCAAAGCCATCCTTGCAGCAAAGCATACAGGGATTTGAAGAAGCTTGGGGAGAAGGGGATGGCGTGGGCTCCGAACCAGACTTTGGATAGGAGCATAGAGTTGGCAAGAACAACCCTGCCAGTGAGGGTAGTAGGGTGGGCTCTGAGAGAGGCGATTCGCTTCATCACGTTGTCCAGTATATGGCACTCCATTACTGCTGACGCATATCCGCCTGCCTCCATCCACACGCCCAGATGGCGCACCAGTCCTATGGTAGGACGTGGCACAAAGGGGAGCACCAGTGGAGTGGTGTGTGTTGAGTTAATAATGCGTGGATGTGGGCGAGCAGATGGGCTGGGTTGGGAACTACTTGCTGGGGCCCAGCAGTTCTGAAACCGACCAAGGAGGATGATTTCAGTTTTGGAGGTGTTCAGTGCCGTGTTGCTTACCTGGGAATATTCCTGGATGAGGGCTTCAAGCGCGCATGCATATTTGTTATCAGACACCCCCACCACGCAATCATCTGCAAATGCATTCATCTTGACTGGGGTTTGGCCTGGCACATGGAACCCATTGAGTTGGGCATTCACATTTTGCAGTAGTGGGTCAAGGCTGAAGTTGTATAAGAGTGGGCTGAGGGGGTCCCCTTGTCACAGGCCCCTTTGAGGGCGGACTACTTCCATTAGGAAGCCTGGGCCACGCACTGCCATTGTCACAGATTCCGTGAGCAGCATCACCCAGTTTATGAAGTGGGGGGGTAGGCGGAATTTGATGGAGGCAGGCCCTAAGGTATTCCCAGTTTACTCTATCATAGGCCTTTTGTTGGTCCAAGAATACAAGTGCCCCAGAGGCTGTGGACTGAAATACATTAGCCACAGAGTGCACGTTATCCCAAATTGACCTTCTGGGGATGAAACCGAATTGTTCTGGGGAGATGGTGGCAGATGCTACAGTCCCTAGATGGTTAGCCTTGATTTTTGTTAAAATATTGGTGTCTGTGTTTGTTAGAGAAATGAGGCACCAGTTGGCTAAGTCAAGCTTATCCCCTTTCTTGACGAGTGTGACAGTAAAGGCCTCATGTCCTCCTGGTAGGAGGCGCATTTCCAACAGGCTTTGGTTAAGTGAGGCTAGCAGCAATGGGGATATATATTTGAATTTTTTTGTAGAACTCATATGGAATGCCATCTGGGCCTGGGCATTTTTGGTTTGGCGCACCATGAATGGCTGTCCATAATTCATTTGGAGTAATTAAATTCATTATTTCCGGGTATCAGAAAATGGTGCAGATATGAGCTCAGTCTAGAAATTCTGCCATTTTGGCCGGCTGAATTGGTTCAGCTCAGTATAACTTGGAGTAATATTTTTACATTTCGATTGCCACTTTGGCCAGTGTGTCCACAATGGAATTATCCAATCTTTGCACCTGTGTGCAGGCCACGCTCTGGCGTGGTGCGAAATTTTTTTTAAAGAAGTATGCGGTGCACTTGTCACCTTTAGTGATGCATGCGGCCCTGTATTGGACACAAACCCAATGTTTGTGTTGCCTTTCGAGTGCGTTGAGGTGGGCAGCTGCCTCCGCCCACTTCTGGCCCCATGCAGGGCTATATCCTGAGGCTGGAATATTGGACTCCAAGTGGGCCAATTCTGCCAGAGTGCGCGAGATAACTGCTGATGTGGCTCATGAGCGTCTGGAGGAGAGATGGCGATAGTGGCAGATAGTGTCCTCTTTGAAAGTTGCCCATGTGGAAATGGGGTCCATGCAAAATGGTGCAACAAACAATTTTGCCAAAGTTGCCTCTTCCACCCACATGGAAAATCCTGGCGATGCGAGCTTGGGGGGGGCAGATTTTGCACCAATGTGAAACCTTTGCAACTGTGATGGGTAAGTGGTATGTTATTGAGACCATTCAGTGGTCGGAAAATTCCATTTTTGTTGTTTTGAAGTGGGAGATGTGGGGTTGGAATTTCGCCGGCGTTAGAATAAGGTCGATGTGGGTCATGGACCTTAATTGGCCGTTGTGGATGTGGGACATGTCATGTTTTTGAGCAGTGGGGCATGTCATGGCAGCACATCCATTAACCCAAGGGTGGCTTTTAGAACGCATAGTTCTACGTGACCCTGTGGGGCGTGGGGTGAAGGCAGCCACCAGTCTGTTGGTGAGGTTAGCCAACAGTTCATGTCACCAACTAGGAAAGAATCAGGGGGTAGCAGGAGGGATTTGACTGATGAGAAAAATTCCCGACGCTTGTGTGCACCATTTGGGGCATAGATGTTGATGATTGCATGCACAATGTTGGCCCACGAGAAGGTGACAATGAGCACTCAGCCATTTAGGAATGTTTCTGAGGATGTGAATTTGAAAAAATTATTTTTCTGAATTAGCACCCCACAGTGCTTCGACCAAAAGGATAGGGATGGGAGGAGCATTGTTTTCCAAGCTTCCTCAGAACCTCATGGACAGTAGGACTCCTGGATGGCCAGGATATCCACGGGTAAATTGTGTTGTAAAAAACTCAGTTTCCTAGCCTGGGACAGGGAGGCCTTGAGTCCGGCAATATTCAGCATCCCTAGAGTGAAGGTTTCCCCCTCGCACCCAAGGTGCGAGGGGGTGGGCCCCTGGACCACCAGCCTCTTCAAGGTCCCCATGGGCTTTCACAGCAGTGCAGGTGTTAGCAGCAACGCTATCAGGGTTTTTGTTAATTTTTGCGGAAAGAGTCATGTTGGCTTTGGCCTTCACTTTGTTTTCCCGATGTCAGACAAATTTTTTGTGGTGCGGATAAGTTCGGTGCACCATTGGGCGAAGCAAAATTTTTTTTTTCAGTTGGGATAGGTCCCAAGTCAGTTTTGACTGGAGCTTGGGTGCAGCGATTGGGTGGGATCAGATCTCCCATCGGATCCTCAGATTGAGTGGCCCACTCAGCATGGGCCTCCCAATCTGATTGGGTGATGGATTCCCGAGTCGCTTCCGCCACAAAGGTCTCCATGTCCTCCTGGCGTTATGAGTGTGGGATGGTGGTGGTGGCCTTGGCTGCTTCCTTGGCCGCGGCCCTATGGGCCTGCTTGGCCTTCTTCCACTCCTGTGGGGAGATGGGCTTTACCAATAGGTAGCAGCCTTGTGCTCCCCATGGGAAAGCCTCCTTGGTGCTTGCAGTTGGTTCATAGTGCGCCTCTCCGCTGGCCATGGCCGCCGAGGGGTGCTCTTGGAATGTGACGCCCTCCTTGATGGGGCATGCATGAGCCTTATGGCCAAACGCGTCACAGTGGGTGCAAATGGGGGGCGCGCTGTCCATGGTTACCCGGAACGGGTGGGTGGTATGCCCTGCAATGTCAATAAAGGTGGAGTGCGGGATCTGGGTTAGTTCCTTCGCGATCTCCTCAGTTGGGGTCAGAACTGCCATGGCTTTGCCGGTGCACAGTTGTGGCACTAGCATGAAACGTTGCATTTCAAAAGATTATATTTCACCGTATACAGTGAGACCATCTTTCAGGTGTTGCTCCAAAATATCATGTTTTACCATAGTAGGCAAAAAGTCAAATGTGAGGAAAATTTGGTTTGATTTTGTCCATCTGGTGCATTTGGTGTTGATGACCCATTGCCCTTCAGGGAGGTTGACCACTATGCGCACCACTGCAGCCTCATCTGCTGCTATTTTGCTTTTGAAACCTAGGTCCAGCCAACCGCGCAACATGGAGTGAGGTGCAACATATACCACGGTCGGGAAAATTTTGTGTACATCTTCACAAAATTTTTCCCATAGGGCCATTTTTTGGATGTCCAGATACACACGGACTCCGAATTCCACTGACGAAAGTGGCTGGGAATGTGGCGTGTTGATGTACTGGTTGCATCGTGCTTTCCATGTGAGTATCTCCGGGGAAATTGTGACCGCCAGTTTTTAGATTTTTTTCTATTCCGCCAGATTCTCCGGGGCATTTTCAAACGTTAGAGGCCGCGGGCCTTCCGCCTGCTCCTCTTGCCTTGCTTGCCCAACTGCTCCCAGACATGGGCGCAGACTAATCTCCTCTGTGAGATTATCAAACTAGATTTAGTCTTGAATTGAATAGGTTGCAAAAGTGTTTGCAAAGAGAAAGAAAAGTTTAATAACTTTCACTTTAATCTAAACAAAAACTTTAGCTACTGTTTGTTTGGGGATGCCATTCCACTGAAACAGCATGCGTGAATAGCATCTTGAGCCATTTCACACATGTTCAAAATTTTCATGGTGCAACTAAATGTTTATGGAAAGCCCATTTACCTGAGACAACTGAGGTCTCCCCAACAGCAACCCACAGCAAGGCGCAATGCCAAGGTTGTGCAAATAGCATCATAACTCCATTTGTAACCTGCTTTAATAATATTCCCATTTACTCACCTAACCCATACCTTGAGTGCATTGTCTCCAGTCGCATACCACTGAATAAAAATGAAAGATTAAAAAAATAAAAAATAAAAAATGGGGGATTTTGTTTAAATAAAGATGACCAACAAGGAAGGTTGGTCTTAAAGAAACATATCTAAACAAATTTGGGGGAATCAGTCAATTGGTGGAAGTGGTGCTAAGCCCAGGTGCACTGTTAAGTGCACGCTTCCATTGGACTGGGTACTATAGCTAGCAATCAACCAAGCTTGGGTTATAGATTGAAGGCAAGGCTGACCCAAGTTGGGAACTTCAAAAATTGAATAGATTAAAAGATCCCATTTTCCTATCAACTGAACCAAACTGTTGACATTTAGAAGGTAAGTCATTTGTTTTTAGCCACTGCCATAATACCTGGCTGCACATCTTGCACTTCCCTTGAACCAACCTGGGCATATCTGGCCTGCACGCAGCGTTGGTTCAAGGTGTGCCTTAAGTCAGAGAGATCATGTAACTTGCCTTATTTAACTCTTGATGCCCAGCCTTGTCATGGCAGTTGGTCCCCTCAATAAAATCATGTAAACATGACACTATGCTAACTAGGAAACTGAAGTCAATGCAATTTCACTGGGAAACCATATAAATGAATAAAGAAGGAGGTAATAATAAAGTACAAAAATAAAACTTTAAAAAACTTGTAACATTAGCCAAAAGCTCTAAAAAATCTAACTAAAATTCCTAGATTATATGAGAAGCCTTGTTAGTAAGATTAAAGGAATATTTTAGCTGTAAAACTTATTTGCTTGTTTTTAGTAAACTCTCTAGAAATCTGGGTATTTTTGCTTTACTTAATTAAAATGTACACTGCTGATTTTAATTTACTCTAATAACTGAGTCAATGAGACTTTATTTATAAAATTATGTTTTTGGGATAACATGAATATTTTTGGCAATTAAAGCTAAAGTATCAGATAGTAATCATTCATTAGTCAATCTTGAAATAATATTTTCCTAGAATATAGCTGTTATATATGGAAGTGGGACTTAAACTTAATTAAACACCATTTTTAGAGATTATGTCAGATAATTTAGGGTTAAGGTAATATTGCAAAACTATAAAACAAGAAAATTACACAATAATAAAGCCATCTCTATAAAAAAAAGCTTTTTCAGGTATGGCAAGCCATTTATAATTGTTTAGGAAAGAATTCACAAGCAGGCCAGTAATCTGTACCAAGCAGTGTAGATGCAGACATTACATGAGTAATATTAAAGCTTTTATATAGTTAAACAGAATATGGCTGCTGTCAGACATATGACATGTCAAGGAAAGACTTGGCTTACACCATGTATTTAACCAAAGATACCAATTAAAATTCCACAAGGAAGCACTAATCTGATAAAGTTGGAGAAAGACTATTGGAGGAGAGTTTAAAAAGTATTTAACAAAGAACAAGGACCCTGCACCAAAGATTAAGCTAAGGATGGGCACCATTGCCATCTAGGAGTGTAGCCATTGGATGTTAGCTTCCTTATAGATGACAGTTAATTGATATTGAGTGTAAGTTCTGACTGGTTTAAATGAGCGCTAGGGCATTTCTGAGGCTCACAGTCTTGTAAATTCTTCACTTCTGCAGTCAACCTACCGCTACTTGTTGCTAACCACTTACCTGGGAACTGTACCATTTACTTTCCTTCCTGACCATATTCATCAAAACCATCAGCGTTGTTTCCACAATGCATTAACAGCTGCACTGAAACTAACAAGAGGTATATTCAAGTTACTGATTTGAGGTACAGGAGAATCTTCCTGTGCCCCTTGAATGCCCATACCTGAAGCAGAAAGGATAGTCATGACCATGTATAATGCTATCATTATAACTGTCACCAGATGAGGGCCCACCATTGGCCTGATGGGAGGAATTTCAGTAAGTGAAATTGAAAAGTCCTATAAGGTAAATAATAAATAGAATTTTTGGTTATTATTTATAATGAGAAGAAATTAACAAATAACCCAACAACACTCACAATGAAGGTTGCTGGGTCTTATACTAAGGAGGGGAAAAGGATGCATGGGTCCTGGGTTCTCTGGGATTGAATCACTTATACTATTATTAAGTAGGTCATAATTACAGATCATTAACTGACTTCAAGTTAAATTAACCGCATTACTTCTGTTTGCCTTAGAACATGTTGATACTATTGACACAAGTTTGCCACTCTTCTCTTTGAACTTTTGGCTCTAAAATTTTATGTAAAGAAATATCACCTGGGCTTATCCTATATGCTAAGTTTGTTTCAATAATTAGGGCGCCTCTTGGTGCCTTATACATAGGAGGGGGCTTTGCACTAATAGCCTTGATATTATATACATTTTTAAATCCATGACAAAATTGTTTAAAGTCTGCACTAATTTATCTTTAGTTTCATAAATGATAGCTTTGGGCCTGGGAGGAGACTTTAGGGCTGGGTGAAAATATACAGGGAGATGCCTCTAACCATATCTCATCCAGGGTATGCACTAGATTAGTTAAATGGGTAAGTGTGAAAGTCTTAGGATTAAAATTCTTCTTTGTCCTTAAGGGATGCAAAACCCTGTCCCATTTTGATAGCTGGCGCCTGAGGTCTTACAGCTTCTATGTGGAACCAGTAAGAAATGATGACAAGATGGGGAACAGTTTAATGGTGGGGTATTTAGTATATAAATGAGCATTAACAAGAATTAGGAATGGATGCTTAAGCTGGAAGAAGCACAGTAATAAAGTGGACTACAGGGGCCACCATAGTGTAGGGACCAGGGAAGCCCAAGTTTGCTTTAATTAGCACTCACAGTTCCCATGGAATCACTTGAGGCACCAAGCAACTAGGATGATAATGGCTATAAAACCCTCTATATATAATGAGGGTTTAGTCATTTTATTGGGAGCATGTTGGCCGCAATGCATGCCCTGATGCTCAAAATGGGTTTATTAATAGACAGAAATCCCCAAAACAACGGGGCAGCAATTTTTTAAATTTGGGGAATGAGAAAAACTAGATAAGCTAGTACTCTCACAAATGAGGGCACTGGCCTTATAAGTGGAATGGACTAATGGTTGGTAGCCATAATGTTCCTGAGTGCTGAATTATCTTCTTGGGTTGCAGGTTCATGAGTTCACGCATCTGAGGGAAGGGTCAGGACATAAAATTGTTGCAATGATTGCGGTTAAGAGAGGTGGTGGGGCACGCCATGATTGACTGCTTTTTATTGAAGCCAAGAAAATTCTTAAGATTTTCCAATTTAGACACACTGTAAGTCCCAGGGAACATCACCTGAGCATTGATCAGACACTCATCCCATTTCTGAGTAAAAAGGTTCCAAAGAGGGTGGCTGTACCCCTCATTACTCAGGGTGACCTCGCCCATGTGGTAGACAAGTGCTGGGTAACAGCTCTCCCCCTTTGGATTCCTCCCCCATGCCCATGCTCACCTCGGCCAAACTTGTCCACTGGATCAGGGAATCTGTGCTGAGATCACTGAATCAAAGTTGATTGGTCTGAAACTGACTGAAATCAAGCCTGACAATCAGAAACCACATAGTCAAAAAGGGATAAAGATTGAATCATTGGCTGGAATCACTGAAAGTTTTGATTTGGCCATAAGTACGATTGTCAAAACTAAACCCCTCTCAAAATTATTGGGGATAATCCCTGACGTACAGGTAGTAGCATCAGAAACCATCGATGATAGTTTGAAGCTCCCATTCAGCAAATTGGGAGTTGCAGCCAATGCAAATCTTTTGACTGAATGGATGTCCCAGCGACCAGGCATGGGTGGGTTGGGCATCCCAAACCCATTTCCAACCAATTGGGACCACCCCTACGCGGGGTGGCCTTGGGGAATTTTCATTGCTCATTGGGCTAGGCAACATTGTGCCAACTGCTGGAAATGCAGATGAGCCTCAGATCAGGTGTTTGAGGTTGAACTGACAGCGACTCAGCCTGCTGCTGAATTCTT
>JAKSZP010014255.1:0-10232 GCA_022478985.1 Massospora cicadina | reverse complement strand
CCTTGCACATGCCCAGGCAGTGCCTCGCAGCCCACTTGTTCTCCCCCGCTCCCAGATGCATTTTAGCCTTTGGGTTGAATATGGGAAACTATTACCATATGCTGAGAAAGCAATTAATGACCGGTCCAAGGCAGTGATACTGCTGGTCAGTTTCATGGATTTCCGCCCCTTATATGGGGTATTTAATCTAGGCTTTACATGTGAAGCTTATGCTGCCACTGCAGCCACCGTGCCCCTGGTTTTCTAGGGCACCCCTATACCAACAACGTGCACCCAGCTCCCCATGGACACCACTATGGTGGTTCACTTTATGGGGTTGCCCATGCACTTCCCCCCAAGGCGCTCCATCAAGAGTTGATGGAAGGTTTGGCTGTGTATGGATCCAACCAAATCCTTAAGTTTGTGGTCCCCAATGGGGCCGCTCACCTCACTGGGCCTCAGGCATTTGCCACAGTTAGCTCAAATATTAACAAAACAGCTTTGTCTATTCCCCCCACGCCATCATTCCCTCTGCCCCTGACCACCCATTCTGGGCCCATGTCAAGGGCAGGCAGACCATCTGCCCATCCTGCTTCAAGGTGGACCACTCAAAGCATAAATGTCCCTCTCTTGATGCTTCTGCCAGATTGGCGTTGTCTCCATCTGGCCCCCAATTGGCCACATACCTCTGCCTTTCCAGTATGGGGTACAATCCTTCCCCCTCCCACAAAGCCTGCTGCCACTGCGGTGCCTGCAACTGCCAATCAGCCTCCTCCTCATCCAGTGCCACCTGTGCTTCAACCAATCAGGAGACAGCTTGAACAACAGTTTGGTCCTACTCTATTCTTTAAATGACAGACAAAGCCCGTCAATTCACCAACATCAAATTACTATATGACTTGAACTCATAGTCCTCATTGATTGAAACCAATAAGGTGGGAAATGCTATTGAAGAAAGAATGCCCAAATTAAAAAATTTATCCAGGTACAGCACCCCTTTCAGACTCCTCAGCGTATTTATGGCCCCCAGCTGGACGCCCATGTTTTCTGCTCACTCCACCAGCTCACTGAAGCAGCAGTTGATCACCCAGATATTGCCAATATCCACATATGTGCTGCTGCATCAGTGGCGATGCTAACCAAGGATATCCCTCCACCAATTATTGGCCAACCCTGTCCCCACAGGTCAAACATGACATCTTTAACCTCTACAAACAAACTAATACCGCCATCCAGAAAGTGGCTGTCACTTCACAGGATAAGCAAAAAGTCACCCATGCAACTGCCACTTTGTTATCTCAGCTTCCTTCCATCCGCCTTCATGTGGAACAAATCTTATCCCAGTACCTAGGTGCAATTTTTGCTGCAGGTAATTTACTCAACCATATAATCATCAACGATCTCAACCCACATGTCGCTGACCACCCCACAGCATTGCTCTCTGCCTTAACCCGCACTCTTTCCTATGAGGAGGAAACCAATGCTGAGGATGAGCCACCCAATTTTCCTTCTCCTTCTGCCAGGGTGGGATAAGCAGCTCGCCGTTTTTCCACCTGGTTGGTTGTTTTATCTTTTTTGTGTCTCACCGCTCATTTAGAGCGTTTGGTCTATATCTTTAAGTTTGCTTGTTTGGTGTTTCTGTTTTGGTAATGTCCGGCCCCTGTTGGCTTACCTCAAATAAATTTACAACCACTTAGCCCAAAAACACAAGACATAAATTTTTATTATAAAAGTTATATATTGTTTCCATAATTGGTTTCATCAACTGCTTAGGTAAAATAATTTACCCTTCAAATAAACTAAAAAAACAACCGCCTGTATAAAACTATTTAGTATATATATATAAAATATAAAGCTCTCAGCATTGTTTTAGTCATCAGTATTGGTAATCTACAATGTAACAGGCTAGGTGAAGCATCTGTTATACTATACTAATATTTATTAACCTTTCACTTTGATCATATACTTTTGTACTTTATTTACTTGATATTATTAAATCTATCATTTTCTATAAATATATATCATTGTGGCTATATATATATCTGTGTATATAGTGACATTTTAACTCTTAGATGATTTAATAAAAGACAACTAAACTATGCACATAAATTTTTATGAATTGGGAGAATCAACATAAACAGTTTTTTCTTTATATTATAGATATAAATATATATAGTTTTATAGATTTGGTCTGACCTGGAGACATACTGCGCCATTTAATAGAGAAAATGAAAATGAAATTAAAACTAAATAGAAATGAGTATATATTTTGGTATATCTCCATGCACAGATCTCCAAAAGGCAAAAACTCCATATATTGCCTTTCTATATTTTATCTTAATTAGTGCATTGGTGCACAATAAAGACACAGTCATAAATTGTCCCCTAACCAAAGTTCATTTATTGAGATCAGACTCGGGAGACAATGGTGTCAAACATTTTCCCATCCAGCTTCAAAATAAGAATTTTGTGGGTCAAAATCTGCCAAACCAGGGAAATGTTGGACATTTACAAGTCCGTGGTTTTGAAATAATTGATTTAAATGATAATGAAAATCTTGGCCAAAAGACCCTGGCCAATTCTTGGTGGAACTCTCCAAATCAGGGCAACACTTTTTCAAATACCAACCAGGCTATAATCTCGAATTCAAAGAAGTGGATTCCTCCAATCATGTGGCCTATTCCAGGGCATCCATCAAAGGGTTCGCCCCCAGCCACATCTAGTTCCATTACAAAACCTAAGTGGGGATCACCCCCTTTTATAGGTTTGGCGGAGATTCCCCAAGGTGCAATAATTCTAGCCAATGAGGATTAGCTGAAATAATTAAATCATTACCCTATAGGTACGTCTTACCCCAAAATAATTTCCCATATATTATTCAGCCCTAATGAAGTGAGTTTTCCAAGCTTCAATAGGCTAAATTCCCATATATCCTAATTTGGACTAGTCTAAGCTATTCTGAATTTATTGTTGTATTTTCCTTGACCCTAGATACAGTTAAATATGAATGATCCATTATTGAGAGGGTTGGTTCTTTATATCACGTCGCCTACCCTAACAAAACCATTAAACCTAACTTTTAGTATTATCTTATAACGTTTATTTTTATCTAGTGGTGAAAATCCTCCTATAAGTCACTTCAGCAGTAGAAAATTTAAATTCTCCTGCATATTGTTGAAATCTGGGGCAAATTATGACCAAGCAACCATATACCTTTTCCAATTTCAACAAGTGGTGCTAACTACAGGGGGTAGTAGACTACATAAATTCTCTTAAAATGGAGGCTGTTGGGGGAATTGACCCTTCTAGCCTCCCCGTTGCTTATGAACCAAGAATAGCTGTATTGGAACAATAGATTGCAAATTTTCTAGCGCAACTCAAAAAGCTTAAAAAGCATCCTTTTCATGGGTCCCTCCAGTGATTCAATAACCCCCTTTGCGAGACAAGTTTACCCTCAGGTGAGGGTAGCATCGCCTCGTTTCTCTATGTTTATGAATCTGTTATGGAAGGTACCCCTGATGAGCAGAAAATTAATTACCTCTTCCCTTGCTTGAGTCGCCTGGCCCAAGAGATAATGTTTCACAATATAGCCATGTTCTGCACCTGGGCACTGGTAAAGGAAGCTCTTATGGAAGAATTTGGTTAAACCCAAAGCTTATTTCTGAGGAAACAGGCCTTCATGTGCCCTAGCATGCAAAAGGGAGAATTGATCTCCTATTTTGTTGAACGGTTTATAAGGAAGCTCAGCCACTATTACTTGTGAAAGTGCTCCCCCTTGATGATGCCCTTGTGGCCATTCAAGCTGGCTTAGCTTCTCACCCTCCTATAGCCCAGCATCTTATCTCCATTAAACGTCACCTCCATACTATCTGTGATATTAAGGAGAAACTACTGAAAGTGGTAGATATTTATAAATTTGAGCCTACTCCAGGTGTTGGGTCAAACCCTCAGGTTCTAGCCATTGAGTATTACTCAACTAGAGCCCTTCAGCAGCAGGTTATGATGAGACCTATGGGCCACCCTATGCTGGTTACTACACTGAGACCAGCACCTTTGGCGCAGCTCAAACCTGGTATTTCTCCACCTACCCAACCTGAGGCTCTCAAGACCGAAAATCAGAGTGCAACATCATCAATAGGGCAGCGCTCCCTGCCCCACCTTACCACCAAGACCTTCATTTGTCAACCAAAGAACCTCCCCACGATGCTCCTAAGCCTAAACCCCTTTCTCATATGCCAGTCGCCCCCACTAACAATGGGTTAGATGCACAGGTCACCAAAGCTAAACCGCTTGTTTCAAAAACGCCCCCAGCAGCTGATCAATCAAAAGATAGCATGATTAAAGCATCCACCTTCATGACGTTATCTCCTCCATTTTCTCACCTGAAGGGTACTTCTCTTCCATTTACCCCAAAAGTTGGTACAGCTACGATGCTCTCTTCAAAAACCAAAAGGGTAGATGAGTGTCAAAAAGACCTCCCCTGTGAGGAGATTAAGCCGGTTTTGCAACCTCCACTTTGTAACTCGTTGAGGTGCCTTGACAATCCCTCTGATGACGAGTCTGAAGGGGGTGGTGAAGATGCAGGCTATTATATTTTGGGAGCTCTAATGGAAGTTCTGGTTCCAAATAGGATGAGGCCTGAAAGAATTGATATAGTCATGATACCCTGACGTACCTATCTCCAACAGTTGTTGAGTTTTTCAGAGGTGATTGATACTGCTAGTGATGCTGACCAGCTTATTAGGACCGTGATTCAATCTATCCAGCAGGTTCATACCCTCCAATATATTAAAGATAACAACCCTGCGATGGCACAACGCCTTGCCACCACTTTCTAATTAAAGAAGGTTTTCGCCCTTCCCCCTACCTTTGGTAGCACAACAACCAAAGTAAAGGTGGTTATTAATAAGGTGCGAGTCCTAGCCATCCTTGATAAGGTTGCTCCAGTAATGTAGTTTCTTCGAAGCTCATCAAGAAAATTAAGTTGGCGCCTGACCTGGACTATTCACTAGAGTTTGGGACTGCAGGGCCCAACAACACGCGAGCTATTGGGGCCTACTCTTCTCTACTCATACAATTTGGGAAACTTCTACTTGCTGCTCCCGCTGTGGTATTAGACAATAACGCATACAACCTACTCATTGGCACTCAATTCATGATTGAGTATGAAGGAATTATTAATATAAAACAGGGGTTTCTCTCCCTTTTAAATTACGAAGTTCCTTTATTCTTCACCAAAAATGATCTCAAGAAAAAAGAATACACCTGCGTTAGTGAGTACCCTTCCTCCGCCCTCAATCTTACATATACCACATCAGGCAGAAACACAAAAAAGCTGCCTGACTCTGTGGATGCTTCAGAGGTCATTCCATTGTATGCGTCAGAAGAGGTAGTAGTCAAACCATGTTAACAAAAGGTTATAGACACCAAGATTACGGTGCAAATTCCCCAAAAAGCCTTCTGCACCTAACTATCATTGATGGAATAAGTCCTTTGGAACCTCAGGTGTTGCCAGGTATCCTAGACCCCGCCTACCAGTGACCTATTAACCTTTTTCTGGGGAATCTTACAAACAAGATCATGGTCATAAAGAGGCTCAGGAGATTAGAAAAGCCCTACTGATTCCAATTGAGGACATTCATCAAGTCCAATATCAGGTCTATGATAGATATGGGACTACCCACTGATCAAATGATATGTGCATTGCGCAACGTTCAAATTTATGACAAGATATCTCCCAATAAGCTCAATAAAGTTCATTCTTTACTGGAGTCTTATAGTGACATCTTCTCCAAGTTTGATAATGACTATAGGCATATGAAGGGCTGGTGCCACACCATTGATGTTGGTGATGCCAAGCCTATTTGATCCAATCCCTATTGGAAATCCAAATTTGAGGAGCTCCAGATGAGGGCTGAGCTTAAACAATTTCTGGATGCGAGGCTACTAGTGCCTTTTCAAAGGCCTTGGTCGTCCCCTCTCCTCCTTATAAAAAATAAAAATGGAGGTCATTAAGTAGTTATGGACTACCGCAAATTGAGCAACCTTAAAAAGATGGATAGCTATCCTATCCCTCAAATTGATGACGCCCTAGCTCAAAACTCAGGCTTTAACTACTTTTCCACTATGGACTTGGCTAGTGGCTTTTGGCAAATGGATCTTTCTCCCCAAGACAAGGATAAAATGTGCTCTTATTTGTAGTAAGGGCTCTTCCAACCTACTTGACTACCCCAAGGATTGTGCAATGCGCCCGCCACTTTCCAGCGAGCCATGGATCGTATCTTGCAGGACCTTAAATTAAGTTGCTTCATTATCTAACTTGATGATATCACGGTGTTTTCCAAGACTTTTTATGAGCATCTTACCAGCTTGAAAGAAGTGTTCCAACGCCTGCGGGCTTCTAACATTAAATTGAAGCCATCAATTGTACATTTTTCCAGAAAAAGCTGGAATTCCTTGGACACGCCATCTCTCAATATGGGATTCAACCTCAACAAGATAAGATTGCTTCTATATCAAAGATGCCTGAGCCTAAAACCCTCTGTAACATCCAGGTATTATTGGCCATGATGGGGTATTAACATCAATTCATCCCCAAGTTCGCCCAGCTCAGTGAACCCCTTGCCTGCTCTTGAATAAGAACACTCCATTTCATTGGAGTGCGGAACAAAAAGCTGCATTTGAGACCTTGAAGGAGTTATTACCAAAAAAGGCCTATCCTCCGTCACCCTGACTATGGAAAGTCCTATATGCTATTTACGGATGCCTTCAATTATGCCATTGGAGCTATCTTGTCTCAGCTAGACAAGCATGGAGTCAAACATCCTGTTTCCTATTACAACAAGATGCTCTCAAAGGCTGAACGCAATTTTAGCATCATTGAGAAGGAGTGCATGGCTGTTGTGCTCGCTGTGAAACAATATGGCCCTTCTTATATGGGATTTCCTTCAAAGTAATTACTGACCACGCTTCTCTAAAGTGGTTGCAGAATACAAAGGACCTCACGGGGCGGTTGGCTCGCTGGGCTTTGAAGCTCCAGCATTACGGCATGGAAATTGAGCATTGGGCAGGAATGAGCCTTATGAACGTTGATGGGTTGACGCGGCTGCCTGCCCTTCATCTAGATAATAGTGAAGCTGATAAGTTACATGGCCTCCTAATGACCCCTGATACTTAAGAGGATGAGGATGAACCCGTCCAGAAGATGCTAGTTCAACCCTCCCACAACACAAAGGTGGACAACAGGAAGCTATATAAGAAAATAGGGGTAAAACTGGTTGCCCTATCTCTGGCTATCTGAGCGAGTGCCAGTTATTTTGGAGTCCCATTAGATGTTAGGGCATATTGGGGTATGGAAAACATATGAGTGGGTTAAAATACGCTATTACTGGGAGGTCAAAATGAAGACCATAACTGAGGTTTTTGTGCTTGTCTGACCTGCAAAAGAATCCAGCTTTAAAACACGTTATCAATACCAACCCACTATGCCTATCAACCATTTCACACCATAAGTTTAGACGTGGTTGGACCCCTACCCCAGATAACTGGGGGAAATCAATATATCTTAGTTGGAATTGACCATTTTACCATGTGGGTTGAAGCCGTGGCTCTCCCTGCTCAAACAGATAAGACTATGTCCACGTTCTCCCATAAAAATATTTTTGCTCAACATGGTTGCCCACAGGTTCTTCTCTGTAATAATAAGAAAAACTTTACCTCCAGAGTGGTGAAAATCCTTGCTACCACCATGGGCATGCAACAGCTTTTTTTGCCCCCTATAACTCCTCAACCAACGGAACTGTGGAGAGAGCAAATGTGGCCTGTTTTATATACTACAAAAATGGCCACTTCAAAAACCTTCACTGGGATCAGTACTTACCTAGTGCCCTCATGGCCTACCGCATCAGTTGCCATAGCATCCTTAAAATGTCCCCTTTCTGGGTGTTGGACAGGAACCTGGGGTGCCAGCATTATTAGCAAAAGATATTTTCACTGATAGGACTAACCCTGAGCAAGCCATGAAGAAATTGGCTCAGCACATCATTCAGTTACAATTAAAGGCTATGAATAATTTAGCCAAAACGGTCACAAATGAGGGTCAATCTGCTAATGAGATTTGGCCCACTCTTCCTTCCTTACAAGTATCTGACTTTGTGCTTTATAACCATATTTGTATCACCACTAGAAGGGAGAAACTCAGGTATATCTGTGAAGGCCCTTTTTTAGCCACTTATAAGCAAGGAGAGGAGTATTACACCAAATCCCTTACTACTGAAGTTACTATCAATCAAGTTTATGGCCAATTCCTACATACCTTTTCTCCCCCAACATTCTTGAGGGGGTGATATCAGAAATTTTTCCCTCCCAGCTTCAAGATAAGAATGTTGTGGGTAAAAATCTGCCAAAACAGAGAAATATCGGACATTTACAAGTCTGCAATTCTGATATGATTGATTTTAAATAAAAATAACGAAAATATTGGCCAAAAGACCCTGGCCAATTCTCGGTGGAACCCTGCGAATCAGGGCAACACCAATTCAAATACCAACTGGTCTATTATCATGAAATCAAAGAATTGAATTCCTATGATCATGCGGCCTATTCCAGGGCATCCTTCAAAGGGTTCACCCCCAGCAACATCTAGCGCCATTACAACACATAAGGGGGGACCACCCCCTTTTATAGGTTTGGTGAAGGTCCCCAAGGTGCAATAATTTTAGCCAATGGGGATTGGCTGAAATTTCAAAATCATTACCCCACAGGTACATCTTGCCCCAAAACTAATTTCCCATATATCATTCTGCCCTAGTGAAGCATTTTTTATGAGATAAAATAGTCTAAATTCCCATATTTCCTAATTTGGACTAGTCTAAGTTATTCCAAATTTATCATTGTTTCCCTTGACCCTTGATACAGTTAAATACTTAATGATCCAATATCAAGAGGGTTGGTTCTTTCTATCACGTCGCCTACCCTAAGAAAACCATAAGACCTAACTTTTAGTATTATCTTATAAAGTTTAGTTATTTTATCTAATGGTGAAAATGCTCCTATAAGTCACTTCAGCCGTAGAAAATTTAATTTCTCCTGAATATTGTTGAAATCTGTGGCAAATCTGCACCAAGTGAGAATACACCTTTTCCTGATTACAACAAATGGTCATTGAGTCTGTACTATAAAAATGGGGAAATAATAGTTAATATATAAACAAAAAATGATAATTATAATCGAACACACTAGCATCAGGTTTTGGATTAGTAAATTTGGCAACTAGCCAAGAACTGATATGTTTAGCTCTAAAAATTGATCAATAAAAAGTATAAGATCTAATTGCCTTTAATCGATGTTAGCGTAAATAAGTTAAGATAACATGCATAGAAAATCCCTCTTGAACGACGTTATCAATAATTTTTTTGTTGTCTTTCTAATGATCTTATCCTTACTAAATTTATAAATAACATACTAGGTAGGGCTCAGTCATTGGCATCACCAACAACTTAGATAAAATCACTTAATCTATTAAAACAACTAAATATCAATACTTACCCATAACTATTAATCCAAACCTTCATAATAAAAATGGCGGGTAATGTTTCATACATTAATACCACCAACCGCTTAAAGATCATTTGACCTATCAAATCTACTAAATAAACCAACTGCTTGGGTAACACATTGAACCTTCCTTCTAAAAGTGTAAAGTGGCAGTAGTGTTTTAGTCAATGGTATTTATATTCTATATGGTAACATGCTAGGTAAAGTATCCATTATCATATCTATAAATAACTATTTGTATTTTTACTTTGACTTAAAATTATTATTATTTTTTTTATCTTTTTTTTTATTTGAGGTGGGCCAACCTGGGGACAATACCACACTGATTATGGGGAAATTGAATGAATGGGAAAGGAGGACAAAATCCAGAAAACCTCCATATGCAGCGTATGATAGGCCAGGAACTCCATGGACCGCCTTTGCTATTCGCTATCTCGGTTCGGGGCATTGGTGCGCAAAGCCAACACAGTCATAATCGTCCCCTACCCAAAGTTCCAGTACCAGAATCGAACTCGGGGAGGCAGCGGTAATGTCCCATTCTACCACTGGGGTATCCTCCCCTAAAACTTTTATTAATTCATCTGATTTTATTGAACAAACTGATTTTCTATAAATATAAAATCATTGTGGTATCTATAATGAAATGAACAAGGTAATGTGCCTATTCTATATATATAATTATTAAATCTTTATACTTT
>JAKSZP010014254.1:0-10268 GCA_022478985.1 Massospora cicadina | reverse complement strand
TGTTTAGGGCATCAAAGGTGGCTCCCAAGATTTCTTATATTATCAATAAACTGAGAGGTAGTAATCTCCATTGCAAACATGGAAGACATCATTTGATGCAAATTGCGGTAGGTCTTAAGGACTTCTTGTAATGCGATTCTGTCATCAAAGTTATCCAGTACCTTTGCTATGACCAGGATTTGCGTTTCCTGATAAAAACAATCCGTGAAGCTTGCTTCAGATTTGTCTTTATGGATTTGGATGCCCATAAGCTCTTGTTTGCACTTTAACATGCGCATTAGGCTCCCAAATTCCTTCATAATGGCTGCTTTGGCCTCTGCGTACAACCAGCTGTCCCCCTCCAGGCGGGGCAACACTAGGTTTTGCAATTGGTGTCTAGGCAATTCATCACCTTCAATGCCTTTTGACAATCACCATATCCATACATAGTCATATTGAACAGTCAGAAACATGCTGGGGCATTTTCCTGATAAAAAGTTAGCAATTGCAGCATCGCCTTGAATTCCTCCAAGGTTTCTCTAGCAAATTCTGTAGGTTTGGCCAAACAGCTCAGTTGGGAAACGTTTTGGGCGTCATCTCTGAAATAGTGGCAAAAGTGGTCAGCTGTTTCTTGGGGTATAATGCTTCTCAATTATCATACAAGGAGTTCTTTCTTTGGCATTGGTTGCACATATGGCTCATAATCGCATTTGTGAGTTTTTAGCTCCTTGACCTGTTTAATCAATTGCTTGATATCAGCACTGAAATTTATCAAAAAAACGCAATCCCCTTCACACTCCATTTTCAGAAATAAGACTTCTCAAATTAAGTCCCCTTCTTTTTATTTGATGAAGTTACTTTTCCAAGTTACTCATTCCCAAAACTCGTGACATTATTGATCCCTTCCTCAATCTTGGTGACTCTTTCTTCTAAGGCTGCGAATTCTCAATGATCCGCTAATTAAGGGTGTTCTGATTAATAGTGGCTAACTCCGTCCATAGTTTTCTTAATTTTCTCTTTAAATGACATCCTTCTTAGTTCTTCTACTCAACTAGACCCCTGTAGTGAGCACCTTTTTGTAATAATTTTATAGGGGGATTGATTATTTTTTGGCCAATAACCCATTAAAACTTATTACTTGCACAGGTTCAGATTTTGAGCAATTTGTCACCGTTGTATAGTTATTGATATAATCAGTTGATAATAATTTGACGACTATTATCCATAGTTGAATGGAAGTCCTAGATCTCAACCCAACGCTCAGCCAGTATTTCCGCTCAAAATACTTGTGATGTCTTAAAATAGGAATGTGTTCCCTCGTACCATCTAACCCAATCTTTTCTAAGATTCTCATTGACAGTTTCTTCAGTTTGACACACAGTTGGCAGCAATCCCCAATTTGATTCTGCATCTTCTCTGGATCTCTGCTCAGATCCTTGCTCTTTTCTTAAAGAGTCTCCCAATTATTAAACACAGCAATAATATTCCTGAGAAATAATAGAACAATTGGATGCTAATAAAGTTACTAATCTGGTATATCTACTGTATACTCAGAACTGATTAAAACTATATACCAGATAAAAACTATTATTATTTTATTGCTGAATTCTAGGGAATTTATAGTGGGGGGTTTGGCGCCCAACCCTCAGTTGACACCTCTTCAATGAAATGGCAGCTGTTGTCATTAAATCACCCATCCTCATCTCAGCAGCGATGGTCTTCCCTATCTTGGCTAGGATTCCATTGTTAGACATCCTCAAGACCTAAAACGGAAAGAGTCAGAAAGCGTGTCCCTAACGTTTTCCTCTCAATCTAAGTAAACCAACCATATTTGGCAAGCGACCTGCTTAGGTAATGGGACTTGTTACCCATTAAGGAAGGTCACAAACCAACTGATCAATTCACTAGTTTCAGGTGGCATCACTCGCCTCACAACTTGCTACTTACATTCCCAATCAGTTATTGATGAAACCTGACCAATCCCAATTGGTACACCTGATAGTTAACCAACTATCAGATGCCCCTATTTTGGTAACAACTCCACCAGAAAAGATCTTAAGTATTTGTCCAGATTGATCCCCAATGGATCAGACCAGGTGAATAACCTAAAATCCCCCAAACATAGTTACTCTGAAATCAGGGTCAACCAATTTCCAATTCACCTCGCATTATGGAATTATCCCCTAGTGATTACTGGTAATCTAGCTGGCTGGGAATTTGGGCAAAAATCCTAACATCACTAAATGTTATTACTAGAGTCAGTATGCAAGGAAAGGTTATTGATTCGCCATGATGTGGTCAGGTACTTTTTCCACCTTCCCCAGGAGGGTTGGCAGTCAAAGGTATTTTGGTGGATGGGTCTATCAGATTTGATTACCTTCTCCGCATACCTTGTGGGAATCTTTTTTAATGAGTTTAGTGCTTCTTTGGTTTGGAAGTAGGTACCAATTTGTTTTGAGGCAATTGGGTGCCATTTTTTTAGTACTAGATGGTCCCAACCTGAGGGGGGGATTCATCAATGTTTATTAAATTATGCCTGGGCTCCTAAGAGCCTGAGGCGAGGGAAGGGGAGGGAGGAGGCATCGAGAAAGGGAAGGGGAGTTTGCGCGCCAGAGCCGTGCTGCAGTGACAACTGAGCGGGGGAGGGTTGGCGACATAGTGCAGACCTTCAGGGCTATCTCAAAGTATACCTGAAAGTGGGTGATCATGTGTGGAAGGGTCCACACCTGTTGGTCAAAGGCAGCATGAAGGAAGGAGTTATGGATGGTCCAGATGGCTGTGGCATAGGCGAGGACATGGAGGGGTTGGTGGCAACCAGGCAACGTCTGCTCGAACATGAGGTCTTGCACAGGGTGTCCAGACCAGGGCTGAGCATGGAGGAGCGCGCGGGCCTTTGGCCAAAATGCGGTGACACCTGGACAGGTGAAAAAATGATGGAGGTGGGAGTCAATAGGCTCTGCACAGCGGGGGCAGCTTTTGTGCTGGAAGGTAGGGCCAGTCCAGTCCCCTGTCCTGTATGAAAAGTGGAGCACCCTCCATAAGGTGTTGGACACCTTTGCTGACAGGATGGGGTGATAGACGTCCTTCCACAATTCCTTAAGGTCGAATCTCATGGAGGGAGGGAGGAACTCAAGGAGTCTTGGGCGGATGGGAGGACGATCTTGGGGGTTAAGGCGAGTTGTGACAACTTGTCCATTGTGCACAATTGCATGGCGACGGGGGCTGAGGCCAGGGCCTTCCCTTCTGTATGGGAAGGCATGGTGGATCCGCGCGCCTACCCATTTCAGGGCAAGGAGAGCCTGGTTCCAGTTTGGGGATGAGGATGGTTTCAGGCGATGGCCTGGGTGGTTTGTGAGCCACTCCCCTAATGAGGTCAGAGATGCTCTAGGAAGACACAGAGCTGCTGACACTGACTGGCGGAGGGCGGGCGCCCATTGGGGCATGGGGGTCGCGTCCCAGCAGACAATCGGCCATAGGAACTTCAGGAAGATTGTGGCGGCGTGGGATCGCGTGTCCAGAAGCCTAGGCCCCCTTCATTGCAGGGTCAGGCAATGGTTGAGAGGGCCATTGGTGGATGGTTTGAGCCCCATATCCAACAGCGGAGGAGTACATTGAGCCGCGTATAAAAGGCATCTGTGAATGGGCAGACGTGCGCTAGGAACCAGACTTTGGAGAGGAGGAACACATTGGCCATCAGAGCTCGACCCTGGGGGTGATGTGCCGCCAGTTCCAGCTGGCAATCCTGGAGTTAACTGCTGCGAGGAGCAAGTCCTCATTGTCTTTTAGCGCAACTCCTTGTTAGTTGGTGAGAACGCCCAGGTGATGGAAGGTACCGCGCACAGGTTCAATACCAAATGGTGGGGGGAAGGTGGGGGAGCCGACCTGTACAACTGTTGTCTTGGAGGTGTTGACCATGGCGTTGGACGCCTTGGTGTACCTTTCAATGGTCACAGCAGCGAGGGCAACATCCCCAGGGCAGCCAAATGCAATGGCGGTGTCATCTGCAAATGCCATGGTGCGGGTGGGGGCTTTACCTGGGACCAGAATCCCTGTTAGCTTGTCCTGTAAGGAGGCCAAGAGGGGGTCAAGGGTGATGTTAAAAAGGATAGGGCTCAGGGGGTCCCCTTGCCGGAGACCTTGTCCAACTGGTACTGCCACTGTAAAACCCATTGGCGCCAGGACTCTGGTGTGGAGCTGGTCATAGAGCGCTGATATCCAGCGCCTTCTGCGGGGGGGAGATGGAAGCGGGCCAGGGAAGCATCAATTTACTTCCAGGTTACCCGATCATATGCTTTCTCCATATCCAGGAGAGCCACAAAGCCATTCACCTTACGAGAGTTAGCAGTCAAAGTCACGTGAAGGTCATTATAGTTGTCCCATAACGACCTCCCCGGAATAAAACCGTACTGGGATGGGGAGAGGCGAGGTGACACCCATTTGGTGATGCGGTTGGCCAGAAGCTTCGTGAAGAGCTTGTGGTCTGTGTTGATCAACGCTATGGGGCGCCAGTTCGCCAGGTTCTCACGGTCTGACTTCTTGTGAATGAGGGTCGTGATTGAGCCTCTGGAGTCGGGGAGGACCTCGCCATTCACCAAGAGTGCAGCGAAGAGGTTACGGAGGGTTCTGGCTATCACTGCAGGTTCCAGAAGGTACACCTCGAAGGGTATTCCATCTGGGCCTGGGGCTTTAAGCCATGAGGATTTCAGGAGGGTTTCCATCACCTCCTGGATGGAAATAGGCGCCAGTAGAGCCTCATCAGCCCGTGGGTCAATGGGCGGCTCTGGAGCCCGCCACAGGAAGTCTTGGATGTCCGATGGGTCCACCTGGGTGGCATGGAAGAGGCTGGAGTAGAAGCGGTGTAGTTCCTGCGTGATTTCCTCCTTATCCAAAGTGGTTGTAGTGCCAATCTTCAGTGCAGTAATATCCTGCGCTGTTGACCGGGCTTTCTGTTTCTGAAAGAAGAAGCGGGTGGGGCGTTCCCATTGAGCATAGTAATGAGATGTTGTAAAGTTTGCTGCCCGTTCTTCCTGCAGTGTGAGCTCCAAGCGGAGTGCTTCCTGCGCCGCTTCCCAGTCTTCCAACCAACTGGGAGAGGGCGAAGGCTGGCAGTTTCGCTCCAGATGTCTGATTCTGGCTTCCTCCCTTTTGAATCTGGCGCGAGCTGCGGTCATCTGGGCTTTGGCACAGTTGTAAGCAACGCGGGTGATGCCCTCCTTGGTCACCGCCCATATAGCCTTGTAGTCAAGCAGGTGGGGTGGGGGGGAGGTGAGAGTCTCCTGGATGGTCATAGACAGCTTCTCCTTAGTGAAGGGGTTGTTGAGAAGAGCTGGGGCAACCCTAGGCCAGAACCTACGCGACAGTCTAAGCGTGGTGGTGAGAACAGGAGTGACCTGTGATCACTCAGATGGTTGTCACGAGAGATGGGAGAGGAGACGCGGCCAATTAGTAGGGGGCCAATCAGTGCCATATCTATGCGTGACGCTGAATGGAAAGCTCCTTTATCATACTGGATCCTAGTCATGCAACCTAGGCCAGACGCGGAGGGTGGAAGTGCATCCATAAAACCACTCAGGCGAAGGAAATCCTGGAGACGACTTGATCCAGGGCGTCCCTTGCTGCAGGGGGGTAAGAGTCACAGACGCGACTTACAGTTGTGTTGAAATCTCCCAAGAGGACTGTATTCCGTGGGAGATTGAGTTGGACGAGCTCTTCCAAGAGCCAGTTTTGCTCCTGATCTGCATTAGGCAGGTAGATGCTTGCAGCGAAGAAAGAGAAGTCAGGAGTGGTGAGTTTGGCCAGTATGAGGCGGCCACCTAGATATTGTGAAAAAGAATGAGTTTTAACCCGGGGATTCAAAACATAAGGGCGGCATGGTTTGTCCAGAAGGAGTTGCCTCCAAACTGTTCATTCCATGCAGATTGTTCGTGGGGGAGGATATGGGGCTCCTGGACAGCAGCGATGTCAATTTGTGCTGACCTGAAGTTGTGGAGGAGGCGGGCTCTCCGCTTAATGTCCCACAAACCATTCACGTTGATGGATTGCAGGGCCAGGGTGCTGCCGTGGGGACTCATAGCTGTTCCCCTCCATGTCCTGGGGGGTTGCCAGCGCTTAAACCTGCTGCTGTGAGGCGGCTAGTTTTGAGTCCTTTAGCTTGACTATTAGCTGCAATCCTTGAGGAGTGTCGAGGGTTCTTAGGGGAAGGAGAGGGTGGGGGGGCGGAGGACCCAGTAAGCAAGCCTAGGATGCTGCCCCCGCTCTGTTGCAGGGGAAGGACCTGAGGGTGCTCAACGGCGACCTCCGCGGTGTCCCCATTTGATGAGTCTGAGTCCATATTCACTTCCTCCAACACTGCAAAGGAGCCGCGCAAAATGAACTGTGGGGTTGGGGTAGGACTCTTTGAGGTGGCACTTCTACCGCAGGCGCGGGTTGCCAGTCCATGCTGGTGGGCATAGCTCCATTGGGAGCTGAGGGTTGATGTGATAAATTGCTGGTGGAGGTTGGTGGGGGTGCCGCGGAGCCCTGAGTGGGGGTGGCTGACGAGGGGCGCCCTGTGGGAGATGCCTTGCGCTTGGTGAGAGAGGGAGTTGACTCTGGGAGATTGGAGGGGGTGCCCACTGGAAGGGGGGCATGAGCGCGAAGGTATCCCGTACCAATAGTGGGGTTAGCTGTTTCAACTGCTAGGCGTAAGGCCTCAGGGGACAGGTCTTGAACGGGAACCCATTGTGTGGGTTGTGGAATTGCTGCTGCAGCCACGTGGGATCGTTTTTGGCCTGGGTTAGACCCCTGGGTGGTGGCTAAGAGGGCTTGTTTTTGAGCTGTGCAGCCACTATACAGGTGTCCAAGGGCGTTACAGCATGAACACCAGGGGCGCTCCTGATCAGGGTTGACAAAAAAGATCTCAGGGCATGCCCCAACCACCGCCACATGAGGAATAATTCCAATGTTGCGGGATACAGAGGGGGAGGTGATGAACGACGCCCTAGCAGTGCGAGCTCTTTGAGTGGGAGCATAGTAAGAGGGGACGCTAAAGTCCACTGAAAGAACAGACCCAAACTCCATTAAACCACGATGGAGCGCCAGTTTAAGAGACTCAGGATCAACAGTCGTTGGTAGGTTGGAAAAAGTAACCCATGAAATTTTCTCCAGGTGAGAGTGTGTGCAGGAGATGCAAAGAGATCCACGCGGAATAATGACCTGGAGGGTGGCAGCATGGTCAGCAAGGGCAGCTTCAGTGAAGCCCACATCGATGTAGTGGCCTCCACTGATTCATGGATGGTGGTGTTAATTGGGAATGTCTCCGCGATCGCTGCAAATTATGAGAAGTAATCCTCCATATAGAATTCAACAGGGTTATGCCCATAATAAAGGCGAATCGCGTGGGAGAGGGTTGAGTAAGGTAGATCTTTCTGTGCTCTAGTTTCAGCCCATTTCTTCTTAACATCAGCAATAAACGCCACTTCACGGGGATCAGCTTTGGGTAGCGTTGGTGCCAGAGGTTTTTGCCACGCCCCAGTGGCTCCTTTGGTACGTTTGTGTTTGCTTTGGGCTGCAATTGCAGGTTGAATGCGAGCTGGTGGTTTGGACAAGTTTGTGGAGTTCCCCTGTTGCTGGAATGATCCAGCAGTTGCTGGCATCATATTGAATTGAGGGGGGTATGTTGGGTCTCGCTGAATTGGAGAGGCCCATCCAGAATGGAATTAACTCCAGCCAAATGGGAGGAGGGCGATGTTTCATCACCATCCTAATCTATTTGGGTAAATTCAGCCCGAGTATTTGCTGTGATTTCGTGAGCAAAACTCACTGGCTGATTGGTGAATTGGTCGTTTTAAGCATATGGAGATAAAGTGATAACTTGAGAAGTGCCAATTACGGGGTTTAAATGGGACGGGTGAGATTGGAACTGGTGGGAAGTTCCAAAATCCGAACCATTTGAATCCCCATTGGGAAGAGTAGATTGTCCCAATTTGGTGCTTAGTGAACCAGAATGTGCGGCTAATTCAACCTTACATCTGAGGGTTTGGGGGCCAGGTAGCTGGGTATCGCCCCTCATGGGGGGAGCCAGAAACATGGCGTCAGCAATAATAGATGGGGCTGAATTAACTGACACAATGTGGGAGGTGAATCCCTGGATGGGCTGAGTTGCATTCAACTGAGCTGACGCCATTAAAACAGTGTGGGTGATGGCCTCCTTGGTTGGAGGGGGCCCAGTGGGTTGGTGGGAGATAGCGCACACAGAGCTGTTGGGCGTGCAGGTTGCAGAAGTGCATCAGGTGAACTGGCGCTAGTTGAAGTAGCTCCAGGTTGGGGGGTGGTGCCTGCTTTCACAGCCGCTGCTTGAGAGTGGGTGATTTTGGTTGACCCTGAGGTGGGTAACTGGGGGTTGCTTTGTTTGGGGTGGTGCTGGCTCGTTTGGCTGAGCCTGCGGGTTCTTTTGTGGGGTTTCCTGACATATTTGCTAATAATTTTTGTAAATCTCTTTAGTGGAGCTAAATTTCAAGGCTGAATTGATTTTCAAAAAGTGATGCTTAGCAGAAAGAGATGTCAATTGGGTACCATTGCTAATTTCCTTTTAGGTGGTTATGGCATTAGGTCTTCTAACGGGTTTGTTACCCATATTGAATCACTTTTGTTTTAATGCAAAGCAGTTGGACAAAAAGTAATACATCAATTTCTTTGTGCTAGGCACAGACAGGTGGAAGGTCCAACTTATGCTAGGGTTGATGGCCATGGGTTACTGCTCTATAGATGCAATAGCAAACTAGCAGTTGGGTTTATTCTCTATAGTCTTGGTCTGGTCACTTTTAATTTTTTAAAGTGAGCTTAATGAGAAAAAAAATCCGTTTATTACTCTTGTAAGTATTGGTTCAGTAATCTGACCGTTAATTTAATAAGTATATTAAAATGGCTGGAAGTGATGGATTTCAATTGTGGGAATATTCATTGCTGTTAAACTTTATTCTGGCATTGGTGAAGAAATAACTTTGAGGAAACTTTTGACATATATCCTATGGTTGGGGGTAGTTCAAAATCAAGGCAAGTATGAGATTGTAGAGGAACAAGTTTAAATCATTATAGATTGCTATCATTTTTGCATAATACAACCAATAAAGTCAACTTAATTGATAAAAATTATTTACAAATAACATTCAGTAAAACTTAGCATACGTTGGCCAATAAAATAAACCAAGTTTAATAACATGATTTTTTAGTATATTTGGTTATGAGATACTATATTTATGTATTAAATTATGATTTTTAGTTTTATAGAGAAATAGTGAGGATTCAAAAAGGATATATAGAGATAGTGATTTTTTTTAAATTGGAAATGATCCATTACCATAAAACCACTATTTTTTGGAAAAATGAACTGGGGTAAAAGGGTTTTAGTGGAAAAATAAACTCTTCAAAAAAATTTGGAAAAAAAGAACTTCCTTTAAAAAAAGCTCTAAAAAGTATGAAATAATCAAGAAACTTTTGAATTCTTAAAAAAACCCTATTTGAAATTGGTGCCATATTTTACTGACTTATAATAGGCATTTATAATATTTATAAACAGCACTGTATATTCTATGTTGCTTAAAGCTTACATTTAGCCCCAATCCAATACACACTTTAATTTGTTTTGTGTATAAAAACTAAAAGTCAGATTGGAAGATAGTGAATACTTCAAAAGGGGTTTTATTAAGTATTCAAATTTCTTTAGTTATCTTACTTTTTAGAGTTTTTTAATAAGGTTCTTATTCCCAAATCTTTTTTTTAAAATTGTTCTTTCTTTCCTAAAAACTCTTTTTCCAGTTCTTTTTTCACATTCTTTTTTTGAATTGTTTTTCTTTAACTCACAGTCTTGTTTGTTGAAATATTGCATCTTTCATTTAACACACTTTCTGGCATAACTATTAATTTTTTTCTTAATTTCATCTTAAGCTTAGAGTAGAAATTTTAAAGTTGTGTCAACTTCATGATATCACATTAATTGTAGTTGTAAGCTGGCAAAATTCATAAATGAAAGGGTAAAAACCCAGAATTGCATTTTTTTTCTTTAAATGATAATGTGGAATATATGAATATGATGTTTAAAACGCTTATTCAGCTCACAATCTCTTGAAATACAGAATTTCATATTACAGATTTTTATGACATAAGAAAATATTATAAAGATGGTAATTTTTTACCTTTTTCCAGATACAGGTTGGCAACTCTGAGTAGACTATAGCTTGTTCCTAAGGAAGCCATTTTTCCATAAACGCCATTCATTGAGCTTAGGGAAACCTACTGATCTTATTTCCAAG
>JAKSZP010014253.1:0-10303 GCA_022478985.1 Massospora cicadina | reverse complement strand
AAGTGGTCTATGGAGTTCCTGTCCTATCATATGCCACGCATGGAGATTTTTCAGGTTTTATCCTCCTTTCCCATTAATTCGAACCCCCATCAGAATGGTATCATACCCAGGTCAGCCCACCTTAAATAAAATTTAATGATAAAATAAATATGAGTGGGTAGCATAGCGACAATTGTCTTAAGCCTGTTAGCTAAGATCAAGTGTAGTATCTGTTCTATTATTGTTGAAGCAGCCTTCAGTAGCAGATGCCAAAGCAAACCAGAAAAGATGGCTACTACCTATACAAATGTGTATACCATGTGGGACCCGCAGAAAGTGCACAACCCAGTGAAGCAACCAGCCAAACATAAGATCAAGGATGGAGTTGATGAGTTTAATGCACTTTAACAGAAGGGCATGTTCCAAGTCTCTAAATCCTACCTTACATACTTTAATTGCAATGAGCTCTACAGAAGTGTATCTAATATATATCCTATAGCATATATCAAGAATAGAATTTGCATCAAGTTTAACACCAAATTTTCTATAATTTTGGATGCTATTCTTAATGCAGTGAAGAAAACCTATCCCAAAATGGTCTATATAGATTCCAAGTTCCTTAATGGAACTATAGATATTGGGCTTAAGACTAAGGAAGATGCAGATGAAGCAGCAGCTAAGCCCTTTTTTATCAAGTCTAGTGGGGTAGACACTCATATTGCAACCATATAAACCTACTATAGTGTAGATGAGGACCTGTTCATTACTTTTGAAGGCCTCCTAACCAATGAAGACTGAGCTGATGTTGAAGCAGGCCTAAAGGAAGATATCAGCTACTATGGTAAGCTAGTACAAAATGAATACCAAAGCTGTTACTTGGTTCCTGGGATGGCAACCAAAAAAGCTGTAGCTTTGATTTATCTTAACAAAGAGGTCAAAGTGAACATTTCACTTATTTCTCATTGGGCATTTTTTTATTTTTACCAATAAGGATAAAACAACTAGAGGCTTAGATAGATTTAAGGTGTACCCTGAAAAGGCACCTCCTATCTGTACCACATATGTAAACATAAGCTACAGAGCCAAAGCCTGCCCTACTACTGTAAAAGAACTTCTCCATGCAGAACAAGATGATACAACTATGGAGGATTGTACCAGTAATAGTGTACTACTTTTATATATCTGGGGTGCTCTCACTGAGTACAAGATCATTGAGCCAGTAACTCACCAGAAGTACAGAAAGACCATACAGGCAATCAAAAAGGCAGAACTTCAGCGCAAGGAAGAAGAAGCTAGAAAGGAAAAATAGGAGAAGGAAGCAGCTGAAAAAGCAACTAAAGCAAAAGACAATAAAAGAATAAATCAGGATATATCTGATGCTCCTCATATCTTCGCCTTCAACTGCCAGTCCCCTGCAATAGAAAAAACTGCTGTGCTAAAATGCCAACCTTCTAAAGAAGATATGGACCAAGTGCAGCATCAGCCAAAAGCCCATCGTCATACAGAAGAACCTGTAAATCATGGTCTTCAACAAAAGCAATACTGGGAAAAGACTCATCCAGAATGGTTATACTCAGTTTTACCTATTAATAATAGTACTAAGAGATTTCTGAGCCCCAACAAAGTATCATTGGGATCTGTTCCTGTGTCTAGCTGCCCCAGGGAGGCTGGTCACTGGGAATAGGTGGCCCAGGATATTTAACAATTGGGACAACAAACCTAGTATAAGTTAAAGTGACTATATATCAGTCAAGAAAGCTCTCTCCTGCAACATCCTCCAGTTGACATCTGATGTTTACTGGAGCCCAGATATAAGAAGGAGGATGAAACTATATAGCAAAGAACCCTTACACTACATAGAGTATTCCTGTCAGAGTGTACAGCAATAATTGTTAAGAAAAGCCTTCCTATTTATTCAGTTAGCTATTACACCCTGTATGAAAAATGAATTATGATGCTAAACTTTACTTTGGAGAAAGTTGAGTATGTGCTAAATATTTATAGACCAGTTTACCCTAACCAGAAGGAAGCATTATGGACCTATATGAAAGAGCTCAAGTTTCCAGGATGCAGACTAATACTTTTAGGGGACTTTAACTGCTATACCTCCCTAACCCTGAACAGATGGCCATAGCCACTAGAGAAGTATACAGGACTCAAAGAGATGCAAGAAGCAATGGATAACCTAGAAGTAGAGGATACACTCCCATTTGATGCACCAAGGTTTGCCTCCATGATGAGAAACAATATAGAGAATGGAATACTAAAGTCAGCAACACACATTGATAGGATATAGCTAGGAAAAGGCTTTTCAGGTTTGGCGCAAAACTATACCACAAGGTTCTTAGACTGGTCAGACCACAAGCAAGTGAGCATTGAGTTTATCACAAGCAAGCCAATACCCAGAGAAACATGGAACAAAATCCTTCCAGCAGAAGCAGAATCCTTTCTTATCAAAAGGACATTAGCAAAAGAAGTTCTAAAGCTCACAGTAAATGAAGCGTAGGACTTATGAACAGAAAAATGGGTTGAGATAAAGCGCAAGGTGGTACAGATGCACTGCTCAAAGGCAGGCACATGCTGGAGAGCAGCCAAGTGCAAGTCAAGGTATGCCAAAGCTAGGCTGGAGCAGGCTGCCCACTATCAGGATACAGCACCAGCTGGGCAATCCAATGGTCCAAGAAAAAAGCAATGGTAGACAAATTTGCTAAAAGACGCATGGACCTGGATCAACTCCGTGCTGCAACCCAGAAGACTTTGGATGATAAAAGACCAAACAAATACTTCTTGAAAAAGTTTAAAACCTGACTTATAGAAACCCAACTTGGCGCAGTTAAAGATAAGGAAGGGATATTAAGCAAGAAGTCTGAAGAAACTGCAAAATTTTGCCATGAATTCTACTCCAACCTGTTTGCATCAGAGAAAGAGGACCAGCTGTTCACAGCGCCAGAGTTCTTTGACATCTCTTTTATTGCAGAAATAATGATACCCTTGATGGAACCCACAACAAGTGAGGAACTTAAAGAGGCTATAAAAAAGCTGCCAAGGAGGAAAAGCCCAGGACCAGATGGTCTACCTATGATTTTATTGGAGAAACTGGGATATTATTTAGTGAAGTAATACTAAGTATTATCAACAAGTGCTTGAGAGAGGGTAGCCTTCTACCAGATGGAGGAGCTAGCTATATGATTATGCTATTCAAGAAAGGAGACTCAGAGAACCTAGCCAACTGGAGACCAATAACGTTAGCTAACACGGATGCAAAAATATTTACCAAACTATTGGCATCAAGGCTAGGGAAAGTCGCTACAAGAAACATCTCAGATTATCAGTTTGGGGTTATTTTTAACAGACAGATATAGGATAATATTCACCCAATAGCCAATGCAACCCGTGACCCTATAGTAAAAAAAGATACTCTGCTTCCTAGACCAAGAGAAGGCATATGACAGAGTAGACTGGAACTATGCTACTGCTGCAATTACCAGAGCAGGACTCGACCCCAGGTTTGTTCAATGGACAGTAAAATATTCAGCTTCCTTGTCTATGAAGTTACTTGGCCCTGGGTTTATCACAGACCCTATCTTACCAAGCTGTGGCTTAAAACAAGGGGATCCACTAAGCTCATTGTTATACAACTACACCCTGGATCCCTTACTTAGGGCACTATACCACCAGCTACCAAGAGTCAAAGTTTATGGCCAAGCCCCTGTCAAGTGTCTAGCCTTTGCTGATGACTGTGTGGTGATAGCATCAGGTGTTAAAGATGTAAAGGATAGAAAAGTTGTTTTCCCAATATGAAGCTACTAGCCAAGCAAAGCTCAACAATAGCAAATTACAAATCATTCACTTGAGAGGCAAGCCCATCAAACCCCCATGGGGTGTGGATGTCACAACAGACCCAGTTCGCTATCTTGGAGTCCTACTAATGAAGGAAGGAACTATGGATCAAGTAATGGAAGAAAATTTATTTAAGTTGAACCTGAGATTCAATAGCTTTGAGATCAAAGATGTAGGTGTTATGGGAGGGGTCAATCTGATCAACACCTTCATAACATCCAAAGAAACATACCTTGCACACATTGTCCCCTTCTCAAAGAAGTTCCTGTTTAAGGTGGAGGCAGCTATCCAACGCTGGATATGGGGAACAAGCCATTTACCAGTGACAATAGATAAGATATATGGAAGTAGAAGTACCGGTGGGATGGGCTTGACTAATATAAGAGAGCTCTTCAACCAAATCTTTGAAAAGTTTCTAATTCCAGTGATGCTTCCACCACTAGAGAATCAACTATACTGGGTCTAAGCAGCAAGAACTATCTTTGCACGAAGCCTTGGATTTAGGTCACCAACATCCACAGAAGTGATAAACAAATACCTTATTGGGTGTGATAAAGCAATTAGCCCAAGAAGGCTAGATGACTACTGGAGAAAAGTATTTGCAACTATATGGCATAATAATTGGAAACTAGAAGAGGAAGTACAATTTTATGTTACTTATAAGAGCATCAAAATTAACTGAGATAAAATGGTACCACGAATTCCAGAAAGGATTCACAACCAGAAATTATGCAGCTTAATCATTTTACAAGTTTAATAGCTCCAGAAATGATTTGTGCATTGTGTTTCAATAGAATACTACTACCACATATTCAAGTCAACACTTGGAAGGTTCTTTGTTGTGTTTATAGAACAGCAGACCGTGGTGATCCAACCAAATCAGCATGCCTTCACTATGGCCAATTTGATGATACACTGCATCAGTTTGTACACTGTAAGAAAGTTAAAACCATTTGGAAGAGTCTAGCAACCCTCACTGGAATTAGTACATTTGCTGATTATTAGCTGCATGATTCTCTTGATTGGTTTTTTGTATCTGGTCCCAACACTATTCATTTCCAAATCAGGTCAACTCTATTTTCAAACACAATTTATATTATTCATTTAGCATATATAAGTTCTTTAAATGACTTAAATTGGATGAATTTAGAGATCAATAATAGAGTTTCAAAATTAATTATTGAAACCTTTCAAATTGCTTTATTTGGTCAATCCAAGGTTACATTATGCCGTGCCAAAATCCAATAGTGGGGAACCATCCCATTTCTAGCAATCGATAAAGCAACTCAAACATGCCATATTAGAGAAATGATTGACCCACCCCCATCCAATTCCCCACCAGTTTGGATTCCACCCCACCCTCCACCCTAATTTTATATTTTTATTTTTAAATTTATATTTTACTGAAAAGACCAATAAGTAAGGTCTCATAGTCCTCTTATCTTGAATAAAGTGTAGTATTTGATATAATGTCTGTTTTTAACAAATCAATAAGTAAGGTCTCCTAACTCTCTTTAACCGCTCAAAGTCACTTTTTTGCGATTTTAAATTTAAGTTTATTTATCTACAGCCATCTGCCCAAAAACCTATTCTTTGATGTCCTTGGCTCTGCCGCCTGCCACCCCAGTGTGGGGTAGCAGTGCACCCCCACCTAGCGTTTTCCGCCCTGCAGGCAAGCGCGTTCGGACGGGTTCAAACAGCCCGCCCACTGCTTCCAACCGTTTTGTCCCCCCACGGGACTTAGCGCTCCACCTGGCGCGCGTCCACCCTTCTCGCCCCCATCCTCTTGCCCTCCCTCGCTCTGCTATCCGCTATTGCCTCAGAGTGGACTATGGGCGTTTGTTCCCATATGCTGATAAGGCAATTATTGACCTAGCCACTGCAGCCTTTGCGCCAGCTGGCTTTATAGACTTCCGCCCTTTTAAGGGCTACTTTGAAGTTGGGTTCCAATCTGAGGAGGATGCTGAAGCGGCAGCACAAACTCCTCTAATTTATAAAAAAACCCCCATTCCCACAACCCGTACTCGCCTCCCTTCAGACACCACGCTAGTGGTATCCTTTACAAATCTCCCATCCCACCTTCCACCCCAGGTTTTGTATGACCAGTTGGTCGCGGGGCTCATGGCTTATGGCACTCAGCCCAACCTCATCTTTGCCATTCCATCTGGTGAAGAACGCCTTGCTGCTCCTCGTGCAACAGCCACCATCATACCACACCACCCTACCATAGCCCAACAAATCCCACCCCGCGCTAGTGTGGCTGCAGCGCCAGATCATTTCTTTTGGGCTCAGGTCGATAATGGTAGGCAGATTTGTTCCCTCTGCTTTGGCCTCGACCATGCAAAAAGAGCGTGCCCTAAGGCCAAATCCGCTGATGCAACTTCTGAGCCCCCTCTGGAGGTTCAGTATGGGGCACTTTGCCCCCTCCCACCCTCCAATCTCGTTCAGTGGGCCCATGGAAAATCAGCCCCACCCAAAACCTCCATCCTCACTCTCCCACCTAAATCTAAGCCAGCCAATCAGAGCAATGCTTGGACCAACATTCACACCCAAGCAGCTGCCCATTCGCCCAATCCTACCCATTCAAATTTAAATGCCACTATTCCAGTGAACCAAAATCCATGGGATCTATTGGCTGAAACTGACGAATCAGGTAATATCCTCATTAGTAAGCATACAGGTCAACCTCTCTGCCATGGCGATTATGGTTGGGCAGAATTTTCCTTCCCGACTTTGATGAAACCCCTACCCCTCGCCATTTCGCTCCTCTACCCAATACAGCCCCCTTCCAAAGTGACCACCAGCTCGCCTTAGCTGCGGTGGCCTCTCCTCATTGCCCAAAACTACGCACCGCGGTGGCCCAGTCAGTGGCCCAGCTCCAGCATGGCCTGCCCACCATCTTCTTCCCCCCAACTTCCCTGAATCTCCCTGCAGTGACATCTCAAAACTATTTGATGATGCTGAAATCGCTGTTATGAATGTCGCAACGCTTGCTTCATTCAACCCCTCAGCCAAAATCACCCGCCACAGTATCTCCCTTTTCACCCAACTTCCTGAAGCCCGCAAAGAAGCTGAAGTTCTCCTCGCAGCTTTTGTTGAAACACTTTCGCATCATTGTCTTGATGCAGAAGTGGAAAACTCCTACTACGCTGACCTCAGCCCCCACTATGCAGATGCCCCAACGCCCTGGCTCTCTGCTCTGATCCGGTACTGTAACCAACACCCCTTGATCGAGGTGGGTCTTTCTGAAAACCAACCCCCAACCCCTCCTCACCCTCTGCCATGGTGGGTTAAGCAGTTTCTGCTTCCCACCTGGTTAGTAGTTTGTTTTGCCGTTTTGAGTGTTGTGATTGGTACTGTCTGTCCCCTGGTCAGCATACCTCGAATAAATCCAAAATAAGTAAGGTCTCCTAACTTTCTTTTACCACTCAAAGTCACTTTTGAGCAATTTTTAAATTTAAGTTTTATTTATCCACAGCCATCTGCCCAAACCTATTCTTTGATGTCCTTGGCTCCACCGCCTGCCACCCCAGTGTGGGGCAGCAGTGCACCCCCATCTAGCGTTTTCCGCCCCGTGGGCAAGTGCATTTGGATGGGCTCAAACAGCCCACAAAAGCTTTTAACCGTTTTGTCCCCCCACGGGACTTAGCGCTCCACCTGGCGTGCGTCCACCCTTCTCACCCCCATCCTCTCGCCCTCCTTGCTCTGCCATTCGCTATTGCCTTAGAGTGGACTATGGGCATTTGTTCCCATATGCCAATAAGGCAATTATTGACCTAGCCACTGTGGCCTTTGCTCCAGCTGGCTTTATAGACTTCTGCCCTTTTAAGGGCTACTTTGACATTGGGTTCCAATCTGAGGAGGATGCTGAAGCGGCAGCACAAACTCCTCTAATTTATAAAAAACCCCATTCCCACAACCTGTACTCGCCTCCCTTCAGACACCACGCTAGTGGTATCCTTTGCAAATCTCCCATCCCACCTTCCACCCCAGGTTTTGTATGACCAGTTGGTCGCGGGGCTCATAGCTTATGGCACTCAGCCCAACCTCATCTTTGCCATTCCATCTGGTGCAGAGCGCCTTGCTGCTCCTCATGCAACAGCCACCATCATACCACACCACCCTACCATAGCCCAACAAATCCCACCCCGCGATAGTGTGGCTGCAGCGCCTGATCATTTCTTTTGGGCTTGGGTCAATAATGGTAGGCAGATTTGTTCCCTCTGCTATGGCCTCAACCATGCAAAAAGAGCATGCCCTCAGGCCAAGTCCGCTGCTGTGGCTTCTGAGCCCCCCTCTGGAGGTTCAGTATGTGGCGCTTTGCTGCCCCCTCCCACCCTCCAATCTCATTCAGTGGGCCCACATGGAAAATCAACCCCCCCAAAGCCTCCAGCCTCACTCTCCCACCTAAATCCAACCCAGCCAATCAGAGCAATGCTTGGACCACCATTGGCACTCAAGCAGCTGCCCATTCGCCCAATCCTACCCACCTAAATTTGAACGCCACTATTCCAGTGAACCAAAATTCATGGGATCTATTGGCTGAGACTGACAAATCAGGTAATATCCTCATTAGTAAGCATACAGGTCAACCTCTCTGCCAAGGCGATCATGGTTGGGCAGAATTTTTTCTTCCTGACTTCAATGAAACCCCTACCCCTCGCCATTTTGCTCCTCTACCCAATACAGCCCCCTTCCAAAATGACCACTAGCTCGCCTTAGCTGTGGTGGCCTCTCCTCAGTGCCCAAAACTATGCACCGTGGTGGCCCAGTCAGTGGCTCAGCTCCAGCATGGCCTGCCCACCCTCTTCTTCCCCCCAACTTCCCTGAATCTGCCTGCAGTGACATCTCAAAACTATTTGATGATGCTGAATTTGCTGTTATGAATGTCACAATGCTTACTTCATTCAATCCCTCAGCCAAAATCACCCGCCACAGTATCTTCCTTTTCACCCAACTTCCTGAAGCCTGCAAAGAAGCTGAAGTTCTCCTCGCAGCTTTTGTTGAAACACTTTCTCATCATTATCTTGATGCAAAAGTGGAAAACTCCCACTACGCTGACCTCAACCCCCACTATGCAGATGCCCCAACGCCATGGCTCTCTGCTCTGATCTGGTACTGTAACCAACATCCCTTGATTGAGGTGGGTCTTTCTGAAAACCAACCCCCCTGACCCCTCCTCACCCTCTGCCATGGTGGGTTAGCAGTTTCTGCTTCCCACCTGGTTAGTAGTTTTGTTTTGTCATTTTGAGTGTTGTGTTCAGTACTGTCTGTCCCCTGGTTGGCGTACCTCAAATAAATCAAATAAGTAAGGTCTCCTGATCCTAGATCTTGAATAAAGTGTAGTGGGTAGCATAGCGGGGTGATTCCTGCTCCACTCTGGATTGGGTTTTGATTGAAACAAGTTTGAAATCAGCTCAGGCTAAAAAAAACTTGGTGTGATATATCTGTCCCAAGGTTGACCTGCCCCATTTACTTTTTGACATGATATATGTCCTATGGCTGGAGGGTAAGTTCAAAGTATGAGATCATACCTGATGAGCTTAAATGATTATAGGTGTGGATTGTTTTTGCATAGGTTGACCAATAATTTTGACTAGATTTAATAGATCTAAAATGAATTATTGTAGATGCCAATCAGTAATTTTATTATAGACTGGCCAATTAAATCAACTAGATTTAAAATGAATTATTGTAGATGGCAATCAGTAATTTTTCATAGATTGGCCAATTAAATCAACTGATTGATAATATATATATTGACATGATATATGTCCTATGGATGGGGGTAAGTTCAAAGTATAAGATTATACCTGACAAGCTTAAATGATTATGGGTGTGGATTGTTTTTGCATAGGTTGACCAATAAAATCAACTAGATCTAAAATGAACTATTGTAGATGGCGATTGGTAATTTTATTATAGATTGGCCAATTAAATCAACTAGATTTAAAATAAGTTATTGTAGATGGTGATCAGTAATTTTATTATAGACTGGCCAATTAAATCAACTGATCAATATTATATATTGTGAATAACGTCAAGACAGGTTCAATGATTGGGCCTTAGTGCAATTGCCTCAAGATTGCAAAGCATTCTTGATAAGCTCACTTGGACCCTCATTAGATTTTTAACTGACTTTGAAAAAGGAGGTTATTGTAGTCTCAAATCAACTTCAGATGGTTGGATTTGATTAAATTTATTAAATGAATCGAGTAATTCTCGATTCTCAACCCCTTGAAATATGATGAATCAAAGGTATCTCAAATCCTAACAGAGTTCATCCAAAGCCCCCACCCAAGTCTCAAGTTTTAAATTCAGCTAGCGTTGAGACAGATCCAATATAATTATTGGCACCTAGACTAACATCAGCATTGAACCATTTGATCTCCAGATCTACCTTAAAACCAATCAACTTAATTGCTCAGAGGTATGCAATCCCATCTATATATAATAAAAATAGAAAAAAATATTTTGACATGAT
>JAKSZP010014252.1:0-10331 GCA_022478985.1 Massospora cicadina | reverse complement strand
ACTTAGAATTTGGCTTTGGTACCACTTCAATAGGCTTTTTTTGGAGAATAAGGTGGACAAGGTAAAGGAACGACTGCTTTCACAATCTGAGGTTTTTAGATGAAGACAAAGGAGAGCATAGCCCCGTCACAGTCATTGCCATTTAATTTTTGTTATGAGAAGAAGAAGCATTATGTGATGGCAGCTCCCCAGGAGCAGGTTTCCAAAGGGAACCAGCGATTGTAGACGTTAAAAGAGTCGGTGTAGATGCTTGGCTCATAGACCCTTACATAGGGTCAAGTTCATGGATATCAGCCACCTATAACAAGGCTTCCTTAAAATCACATACTTTTTAAAATTAGCGCTTTACAGAAGAGAGATGCATTTGCCAAGGATGCATGGGACGCCAGACCAGCCAAGATAGATGCAACAAAATAATCTTTGGGTAGCATTTTTTCAAGCAGTAAGGGTTGAGCTTTATTGTAAAAGCGTTCAGCAAAAGAGGCGATTGATTATCCTGTTTTAGGATAAGGCATATAAAGGGCTGCTTTTGCCTGTTTAAACTTTGTAGGCAGCCAAATTCCTCAGTGAGTGCTTGCTTCACCTCCGTCCAGATGCTGAGGGTGGCCATATGCGTAATCGTTATCTCTTGAGTGTCATGACTTAAGCAGGGAAGGAGGTACTTAATTTTAAGATGGTCCGTTGCCCCTTCCATAGAAACTTCATACATATAGAGGAAAGCAGAAATATTTCCCTCACTCAAGATAAACTTATTCCTTAAAGGGGGTTTTTGTAGGGTGGGAGCGGATCCATAAAGCACTTGAGAGGGGGCAACTTGAGCTTTTTGAGTTGGGACAAGGCACTAGCTAGTTGTAGTCTAGCGCAATGATCCTAGACTCAGCTGAAGTGGGGAGGTTGTGAGGGGTAGTTTCTACCCAATCTCCAATTACTAATAAGTTTTTTTGTGGTGTACAGGACCCCTGTAGAGAACACCACTTGTTGGAATTCAGGGTTTTTCGTTGCTTACTGGTGCTTGATAACCAGAATTTCAGCAATTTAAGTAGGAAAAATCGATCTCTACTGCTGGAATAACTAATTTTTATTGTGACTTTGCTGGCCAATTATATAAATATAAAAAACTTAAATAATAAATTAGAAACCCAGGTTTTTTATTATTTAGTGCAATGGGTTGAAGAGAAACACCTTTTAATTGGCCGATGCTTATTATTTAAAAAATTTGAGCTTCTTAGTAATATGAACAAAGAATTCAGTATAAACTATGAAGCATCCATGCTTGAAAGTATGAATTTTTGACCTATTGGGTCTATTAATCACGCTTTGCTTCAATGGAAGGGTTGCAGAAGGGTCATGGTAGACAGGACCAGGCCATTGGGTAAGGATTTGATAAACTGGACATAATCACCGTTGGGGAAGATTTTTACACCTGTGGGGACCCCACCTGAGGCTATGAAATGAGGTGATCCCAATGTAGGTGGCTTGATTAAACTATTTATGGAACGAGGGGGTAACTTGGAAAGGCTCCCTTGATTCCGCTGCTAGTTTTGAGCAATCTGACTACTGAATCTCGTGTTATCTCATCAAGGATTTTTAATGATTGTATTGCCCTGATTTGAAGGGTTCAACCAAGAATCAGCCTGGTTTTTTTGGCCAATTTCGTCTGTATTAGGAGCCAAAACACTCTTATTACAATATTCGACTTGTGATTGTCCAACAACGCCAGATGAATTGATCTATCAATTGCAGGCTGTCAATGCTGCCAGAGCTGTTTCCATGTTATTGGGTGAAACTAGTACACATGGTGGGAGATCCAAACTTAGCTACACCAAATGGATTCATAAAGCCTGTCTCATCTATATTACTTTCCTGACCTTAACAGTTCAGAAATAGGAGTAGCCTGAACAAAATCCTTTTTAGATTTTGATGGTTGACTCGAAATTAAACCCTTCAAGAAAACCATTAATGCTAACATAATACTTCTATGGATGGATCCTTTGATCTTTTCCAAATCATCTGTATAATCTGAAAAATAAGATTCAACTTAAAACTGCCTTAATTGCATCTAAACACCCTGATTATACTAGCTAATAATAGCTATGATATAATTACATCAACGGTTGATTATAGATCCACTTGGGTGAACCAAGTGAATTTATAAAAGACCTAGTTGCATTTACTATTTTAATGCAAAAACAATAAATAAGCTCTATTTTTAATGTATGTCAATAATCGTAATCAGAAAAATAGTACTTGCACGTGGATAGCCCAAATAGGAAGTACAGTACTATTAAGAGGCCTGCTGACATCCTGATTAGGGATACATCATAATTCAAACTCTATAATTTTTTATTCTCCACATTTATTGTATTTCATCAGTTGTATGAAAAAACGTAATTGGGCTATTTGAGAGGCGAATTTACACCATTGAGGTGCTAGTATTAAGCCTAATAAACTTCCCAATTATGAGAGTAGTAGTGCCTCCAATTTGGCTGAAACAATTGTAATTAAGTTAATTCAAGGGTTAAATTAACTTGAGGTTATTTTAGTACCACTGCCATAATCCATAGCGGATTGGCGTAGTTTTAATGAACTCATATAATAAATGAGTATGGCCAGGAGATGCCCTATAGGTATAAAATACCAGCGTTTGACCCTAAAATAAAACAATCTTCTTTCCATATATTCATATTTCCACCTTATTTCATTTTATATTACTTTGATCTTAATATTAAGAAGTGTAGACCATCGTTCAGGGGAACTAGTTATTATAACCTGACTTTGGAGAGTTCCTAATTATTGAAAGAAAAAAATACCCAGAAGAGACCAGAAGAGTCATTTATTGTTGTTTATTTTTGTTAGCTTCTTAACGGTTAGGAAATACCAAAAGACACTTAGCATAATTGAGGATATATCAGCAGAAATTTTTCCTTACTATTGAAGCAGGAATACATTAAAAAGAGAGCTAGTCCTCAATTTCTCACAATCTTATCTTCAAATAATTGGACATCCCACTTTATACCACCAGATGCAGTGTTTGGGCTGCATCACTTTGAGATTCAACGGCAACTTGGGTTGTCTCATCAAATCTATGCCCAACTCCTCGAGTTGTATGAGGCCTTTTCAAATTTTGGATTTGACAACTAGGAGGCTATTTTGGTAACTGACACAAGATCAACAAAATTCAACGTCACCTAACTCAGAATAATACTAGCGTATTTAATAATTACAAGATGAACTTTCTCAGCGGATGAACTATGCCTCCATCAACATGGACCAATGAGTGGAATGCATTTTATCTACCCTCATTGACTGAATTGTCAAGAATCACCAGAATTGGTCCCAAATCTCGCCTTGATCTCTCATATTCAACAATTAGTGACAAACCGCAATGCCATCAATTAATGTTTTTTTATTTAGGAAGGACCTCCTGGTGATACTGGACCTAGTGGGAATGAGGGAGAACAGCAACAACTTTGACCTGAAGGTCCACGCAGTCCTCCTAATCTCTCCCCCAGTTGGACCTCCTTTAAAGAAATTCACAAGGCTTGAATTAAGGCTCTGTAGTGATAAATACTACTGGTGGCCTAAGGAGCTAAAATGACTATTGAACGAGAACATCTTGAAGCTATTCTAACCTTCATCTCCATATACAACAATTACATGAAAACTATTGAAATCTGTGAAAGACTAATTGCGTCTCAGACCCAAATGGATTGTCAACTTAAGCGAATGAACGCAAAGCTGCTAACCATTGATGCTAAACAGGACTCTCTCTAAGCTCAATTGACCCTTCAATCGCTGAGATTGAAAAACTTCACTGACTTTTGGATACCTAGCACCTCTTATGCATGTCAATGATTGTCCTTATACTATCTAGAATGATATGAACAAGTTTCGCCACCAAATTTGATAAGGCTATACCTCATACTGATCTAGGCACTATGAAGCCTACTGATTATGTGCAAACTGACCTCTCTGGCTATCCATATGCTATCTAAACATGTTGGATATTTTAAGCCTACTTAAAAGATAAGTTCGTACCTGGGACTGAAACCATTCAGTCTTTTATTTTTTTCATTTTGAAGGTATAATATAACATGATATAAACCAACAAAAATGACAATACATTCAAACCTTTCTAGATGGAAAAGCTAAAGGATCATGATGCCATAATTTAAGATGCGTGCCATCTGGACAGTTAAAAAAATACTCTTACAGAGAATTCAGAGGTAACCTCTCTTTCTAGCTATAAATATGCCTTCATGAGGATCCACCATAGATGTGGGGAAACCAACATTAAGTTTGCTGAAAAAAACTACCATGAGGCTCAAGGCCTTGCAACTTATGCCCTAGGTAACAAGATGATGCTATCACCGCCGTTCTTTCAGCATAACAGCACAGTACACACTTTGTTCTCTATTTCCAGAACGCCAAAAGAATGTATAAGTCTATACTTGACATTAAGGAATCTAAAACAGATTTAAAGAGCTTTAAGTATGCCTGATGTCTAATAAATGAAGCTGGACCTACATTAATCCTGGTGGATGATTCAAAGATCAAGCCCCCATCGTGACCCTTGCACCTATTGTGGACTTTTCAGTCATCAAGAAGGAACCTGCTTGGAAGCTAGCTGATGAGTCAGAAAAACGCATTCAGCTTAGAGCTCAAGGCACCCTCTGTTGATGCTGCTTTGCCTTAATCTCATATAAATGCTGGTCTGCGTTCTTTGTGTTACGTCTTATCTAAGCCTGATGAATTAGAGGAACTAAACTCTCTGTCTCAATAAAGGTTAGCTTCATCTTACTATTCCTTTTCTGGACCTCGCACTCCAGGAATTCAATTTACTTATTCCCTCATTTTTTACCAAAGTCACTCAAGTAGAAGTGGTCTTCCACAAATTGAAGATTTTAGCTATATTTGGCATGGGGTCTCCAGCTAAAGTTATTCTTTCTGACTAATAAATGGATATTGTTGCTCCAGATCAGAATCACATTGTAAATTATGGGACCACAGGGGCGCATGAACCCACTTGTTGGGTGCCTACTCATCCTTGCTACTCCCATTTAAATTCTTGGTAGTGAATGCCCTAGCAATTGTTCTAGAGACCAATAAATATGACCTTCTCATTGGCACCCCAATACTGGATGAGTTCAATTCCATAATGAGTCATAAAAAACCTATATTTTCCATTTTAGGGCATTGTGTCCCCTAGTCATTAAGGATATTCCTAAGAAAAGGAGAAGAAAGCCTATAAGATTTTTTCTAGAGCACCCATTTATGTCTGTGTATATAATTAACCTCATAAACATCCCTCTGAAGTCGAGGATTCTCATGGACATTGGCCTCCAAATTTCTATACCACCAGATTATCAATTGGGAATTCAGGGAGACCCTAATCCAGCTATTTGGGTGCCTCTTACTGCTACATTCTATTTTATCCAGCTTAACATAGCACTTTGATTATTTTGTTGGCTATCTTTACTGATCAACCTATGCAGAAAACTTTTAACTTTCCTGTAGCATATGTCCTAGGTCTACCCACTGATCAAATTGAGTCTATCTTTATGTGGAACATTGCGTGATTTAAGAATTGGTGAAAATACTACCATAGCCTGAGTTGAAGTGGATATAGGAGACTCTCTCACCTCTGAGCAACGGTGACAGGCAATGCCTTGATTTTAGAGTACGCCAATATTTTTTCCACAGGAACTGATGATTTTAGAATGATAAAAGGGGTGCAGCACGGATCGCTTAATTGTAAAGCCCTAAATCGCTCTTGACAGTACCAGAGATCTAATGTTGAGGAAGCCCAAATTATGAAGGAATTAAAACAACTCTTAAACGCTGGATAATTGATGCCATCATAAATCCCCTGGGCCTCATAGTTGCTGCTGGTGAAGAAGAATGACGGAGGGCATCAGGTGGTAATGTATTATTGTCAACTGATTGCCATCACTCAAAAAGACAGTACCCTCTATCCTGAATTGATGATTCCTTATGACTAATAGCTGGATCACAGTTTTTCAGAAATGGATCTTGCCAGTAAATATTGGCAGATTGAGCTTGCATCAGAGGATAGAGAGAAGTGACTCTTATAGTGAGCAAAGGATTATTAGACCCACTCACATGCCTCAAGGACCATGCAATGCTCCGGCCACGTTTCAATGAGAATTGGATTATATATAGGGGATCTAATGACGCCATGTGTACTATTTTATTTGGATGATGAAATAGCATTCTCCTGGACTTTTGATCAGCATCAAGCTCACCTGAAATTAGTGTTCAAAAGTCTTTGATCTGCTTCACTAAATTTGAGGCCCGCTAAATAATGGTTCTTCTTGACTAAAATGGAGTTCCCCAGGCATAAGGTTACCTAATAGGGAATCTCTCACTACTCAACAAGACGATCACCAATGAAAAATGACTTGGCTGACTATTATGTGATATACTGGTTTTTATCAGAATGGCAGTTAATACCAATAGTTTATCCCATAATTTTCTGAACTCTCTGTACTACTAGCCTATCTTCTTCCTAAAGACTTCTTGTTCCATCGGGAAAAAACTCACCAACAGTCCTTTGATTTTCTGAGAAAGGCTCTAGTGATCGTTCCTATACTCATGCACCCTGGGTTTGACAAAAGTTTTCATTTTCTTTAATGATGCCAGCGATGTAACAATGGGTGATATTCTCGCTCAGCTTAATAAAAACCAATTTGACCACCCTATCACTTGCTTCAGCAAAAGGTAATATGGACGGAAAGAAACTACAGCGTAACTGAACGTAAATGTATGTCTGTCTTGCTAGCTATCAAACATTTTTGTCCCTTCCTTTATGGAACTACTTCACTGTAGTGATAGACCATGTCTCTTTATGGTGGCTACAACAGATGAAAGACCCAGACGGACTGTTGGCCTGAAGGGCCTTAATCTACAGAGTTACTTTTTTCTATTTTTCACCAAGCTGTCATATTGCATCAAAGCGCAGACAAATTTACCCAGCTACCCATAGTAACTCTCTATGCACCCAAAGAGGATCAGATCTATGAACTATCGAAAACAGAGGACTGGGGTCAAGAGGCTCCTGAGATCCAAAGTTGCTTAATGAAGATGTATACAAATACTTGGGTTGATAATGGGATATTGTACATGCGCATTTAAAAAATCTTGGTTACTGTGTGTCCAATCTTCTGAAAGAACAAAGTAAACCCTGGAGGCCCGTATGACTATGGACCATGGTGCCGTAAAGAAGCCCTTCAATAGCTAAAGGAACGTTGTCACAGGGATAAAATTCTTTAAGCTATCCAAGGAGTCATTAATACCTGCTTTATGTGTAAAAATCAGAGACTCTAAATCCGCTTTTATTAACATCAGGTCTCAAGGCTATGGCCCCATTTTCCACAGTTAGCATTAAAGTCATTGGGCCTTTGCCTGTAGCATTGTATTGCCATCGCTATATTATCTTGGTGGTAGACCACTTATTGAAGTTGGTGAAGGCCATCTTGAGTTCTTCACCCACCTCCAATGCCACCACCTCTTTCTTATAAATCATGTCTTTATCCGCCATGGTAGTCTCCAGGTTCTATTCTGTGACAAATGGAAATTTTTACCTCCCAAGTGGTCCAGAATTTAGCTACCTACATGGGAGAAAAACAAATATTATCATCACCCTACAACAAGCTTACAAAAATTACTGTAAAAAGAGCATATGGAACCTTGGTATCTAATCTATGAAAAATGGCCACTTCAGACCCTTTACACTGGGATCAGTTCGTGCTTAGTGCTCTTATAGGATATAAGATCAGATTTTAATGAATCATTAAAATGTCTTCTTTCTGATTTTTATATGTTTGAAAACCTAGGGTACCCGCTCTCTTAGCTAAAGGCATTTTTCTGCTAAGACTAATGGTCCTGACAAGGCCATGAGGAGGTTGGCTCTACACATCATTCAGTAACAAATTTTATGCCATGACCAACTTAGCTGAACCCTCACTAAATATGGGCAAGCTTATGAGCTCATACCACCTCTACCCTCTTTTCAAATATCAGAATTGGTATTTTAGAACCATAACCGCTTAAATCTCAGAAGTGAGAAGCTCAGGTCCATTTGGGAAGGAAATTTTGTTGTCAACTATAAGAGTAGTGATTAATTATCCATCAAACTTATAGCGTCAGTAGTTACTATCAACTGAGCACATGGACGTTCTCTAAGTCCCTATTCTCACACATTCTTTAAGGATGTAATTTCAGACAACTGAATGTACAGCTAGTTTATAAAGATATTTTGACGTTTGATATTTCCATAAATTAGTAATTTTCTCTTAACTCTCATTGTAATAGTTTGGCCAAGGTAGTAATATTACTACTAGCCCTTGACTGAATAGCTTAAATATTGGTCATATGGTTATCTGAACCCAGGCATGATATGCAAGCTGACGTGGAAGCTCACACATTTACTAATCTGAATTTAGTGCAACTTCCTAAGAGAAAACAACTACTTTTATTAGATGAAGGGGGTTCAAGGAGATATAAATATATTTTATCCCCCAATCACCAACTAGAACATCTGGTAATCAGCCGAGATGAAAAAATTATTAAGATGCCTGATTTTGGCTCAAATAAAAAATCCATACCAGATGGATTTGTATTACTTGCTGTTGAACCAAAACCAAAAAAAGGCCTGACAAGGCGAAATTTTTCAAATTTTGATTGGCTTTATTGCCATTTATCCAAATTGAGCTACCCTTCACCTATTCTGAGTTCCATCACTCCTCTTGTTTTTTCCTTAAAGTATCATAATTAGTAAGAGTAATTGTGATGGATGGGGTCTCTGAAAACTTCCACAAAGCAGTTAGGCAAGAGTGCCCAGGTGAGTGCCCACAGGCAGGATAGCCCTGCCTTGGAGATGCCCCTAATTCGACTGTGTGGAAACCACTTTACTACAAAAGTTTGGGCTACAGTCAAGACTATGCTGGCACTCAGAAGGAGGGCCTGACCCCCCGAGAGGGCGTACAAGGACTGGATGGCCTTGTCAAAGTCTGAGCTGCTGTCCATGTGTGGTTTCTGGGTTTTCTCTTATTAAACTGATTTGCAAATTTCAATAACTTATTTGCGAATTTATTGAGTTTCTTTTAATTTATAATAGATGAAACTGTGTAAAGCAGTTTTGCCTGCTCAGATTTATACTGAGCTTAGTGGGGAAGAGAGGGTCCTGTTCCCTGCGGAGTCTGCAGGTGTCTTCCCAATGGTAAACCCTTTTTGAGAATCTAGACCCTCGATTTCAGCGTTGAGGCCCATTCTCAAACTCAGGCTGGTTACCCTCAGGGTCGCAGAAACTTTTCCACATTTATTATTCGGCTTCAAATTATTCTCAAAGCCCAGGCTGTTTCTTCGCCCATATTCCTTAATATTAATTTGTTGCCTCTTTTTGGTAATATTTCATCTGGCGACATCTGGTTGGCCAGAGTGATGTTCATAAGGATTTTCATCCTTATCAATACTCCCATGAGCGTCAGGTTCAGCCACACCTGATTGGCTGGAAATCTGGGTCCAGACCACTCCCTCAACACCACATTTAGTATAATTTAATTTGGCAGCAAATTGTTGGCCAGAGTTTCATTTATAAGGATTTTCATCCTTGTCAATACACTTTTGGGCATCGAGCTCAGCTGTAACTAGTTGCCTGGAAATTTGTATCTGAGGGTCTGATCCCTCATCGCTGCATTTGGGAATATTGTGTTTGGAAGCATCTGGTTGGCCAGAGCGCCATTTTTGAGGCTTCCCTTCCCCATCAGCCTTACGTTTTTTTTGATTCCAATTTTTAGGCATCTGATTTGTCAGATTGCCATTTATGAAAATTGGTGTGGTCAAGCCCTTCTCCCCTGGCCTCAACTATCGCCCTAGGGAAGACTAGGGAAATTTGATGGTCAGGCAACGCCTTGACCGTTACATCACCCCCCCAGATGAGAGCCCCCTCCAGTTCCAGAACTCCTCTACCTTCTGTGGGCAGTTGCTGCAGTCATCAGCCATCTGCCAGGTGGACTCCTCCACTGAGTAGCCTACCCATTTGACTAGATACCAGCGCTTCTTCCACGAAATTTTGACTCTAAGATTTCTTCCACATCATACTCCGCCTATCCCAGGTTTCCCGAGTGGACTGGCTCCAGTTTCTCTGGGAGAGGGCCTTCAAACTTCCTCAGTTGCGAGACATGCAGTACTGGATGCACCCACAATCCCTCGGGGAACTCCAGCTTGTACGCCACTTCGTTTACCTGGTGGAGAACTTTGAATGGGCCCAGAGCAACTGGTCCAAATTTCCTACAACTTGCCAGCACCGA
>JAKSZP010014251.1:0-10372 GCA_022478985.1 Massospora cicadina | reverse complement strand
GGAACACTTGAATATCCCTAAGGCTCTGACAGTACGATATTTTTTAATGGCAGTGACTTTATCTGTGATAAGCTAGATTCCAGGTATTGAGATCTTATGTCTGATAAATTTCATTTCAGATTAGAAGAAAGAGCACTTCAAAAATAAAGCGTTATGGAGGACTTTCTGAGAGGATTAAAATTTCCAGAGTTGTTCCATGCGCCATTTAAGGTTTTCAAAAAACAGTGGTATCATCAAGGTACACAAGGACTTAGGATAGATTCAATCCTCTAGGATTCCGTCCATGGCGCGTTGAAAGGTGCCAGGAGTGTTGTTAAGGCTTAAAGCAATCTAAATTGGCTCAAATAGACCCTCACGAACTATGAGCATACATTTGTATCAATCTTCAGGCGCTAGTCTTTACTTACCAATATCCATTAGTGAAATCTATAGTGGAAAAATATTAAGACCCAGCAAGCAAGCGGAGAGAGTCATCAATCTGGGGCAAGGGGTGACTGTCCTTCTTGGTAATGGAGTTAAATCTTTGAAAGTTCAACAATATGAGATGACTGCCATCCTTCTTCTGAACTAGAAAGAGATGGTAGGCACAAGGGCTAAGAAAGGTACCAATACCCCATCTTCAAGCAGCTACTTAAGCTTAACAGCCTCCTGTGCTTCTTCATTCTTACTTTTTAGTAGGGCCAGGGTTAATTGGGTGGAGCATCCCCAGTCTCTTCATGATGGAAAACGCCAGTCATTTTTCTGAAATTGTAGATAGAGGTTAAGAAGAGGTCGGATTATTCTTCTAGTAATTTCTCAACTTGGCTCTGTTGTTTGCTAGTGAGTTCTTCCCAATATAGGTGTGAATTAGAGCTACTTATAGGGGTGATTCTAACCCAAAATACTTTAGACTTCCAAAATTATGGACACCATCAATGACCTCTACAGGAAGAGGGCGAGCATAAGCAGATGAGTATTAGGCCCCACAATCCTAGGTTTGTCAGTGAGGTTATCCAGAAGCACCAACATGGATCCAGAATAGGCAGGATCTGAAATTCCTTAGCAAGTTAGGATCTCTTTGATGGATGGATTATCCATGCCTCATATTTCCAGCAATTGTCCTGAGAGTATGTTGATATGTACCCAGGTATTGATAATGACTTGGGACTTTGGCGGATAGTAGTCAGCTTACACAAATAGATGAGCATGCCCTCTTGGCCATCTACCTCATGAAGGGGGATCCAGAACTGAGAACCATTTTAGCAATATCTTGCCTGTTAATCCAGCTTTCGCTTTCCAACAGCCAAGTCTGAGCTTTGACCTCCTATATAGTGTCATGGGAGGTCTCAAAAACCAATGGGACCCTGTGTCCTAAAAGGGATAAGAATCCTTCATCATAGTCATTATGGTGGAATAGTCATAAAGAAACTGGGTCCTGAGGAGAAGGTCATAACTTGGGTTGTCTAATGCAACAGCTTAGGTATTCACTTTAAGTTTGCCAAAGCGGATGGATAGCGAGGAATAGGCCCCAATGGACCAAATGCAATATATTCCAGATGTACCATATTCTATGTATTGAGGCAAATCAGGAGCTACTTTGATACGCTTCATTAATTTAGATGAAAAGGTATTCACAGGGGATCCGCTGTTGACAAGGGTATGGACAGGGCTCTTATGAACTTGAATAGTGATGCGTGTAACTAAACTCCCAAAATGAGGGGGCAGAGTGAGAAACATAAGAGATTCATCAGAAGAAGAGTAAGCAGTATCAAGTTATTTATTATCAATGGGAACTGATTTATCTTCTTATGGTATGACAACATTAGACTCATTAAAGGTAATTGAGCATTTTTGAGGCAGTACAGGGATGTCAGAACGAAGTGCCTCATCCTTCATGCTGACTTCCCTTATCCCATCTCCTTATTAAGTCTCTTTAAACAAGTTCTTGCGCTATGATGGAATCCATTACATTAGGTGCATCAAGGTATGAGGTTCTTATAATTCTCAAATTGCGGACTCAAGGATAGCTGGGAGAGGTTGACGCAGAGGACTTGGGATGTAAGGTAGACGCAGGAATTTCATTAAGAGCTTCCTTAATTCCCCTGAAACTGGTAAAATTTCTCTTCTGATTAATCATGTACAATTGGACGTCAGAATAAGATCTCAACACAGAGATTACCTCATATATGGTGGCATCCAACGTAGTATGGTTAGTGGTCACCAAGGGTTGTGCTTAGGCATAGAATCAGTCTGCAAACTCTATAGAACTTTCTCCTTTGTTCTGAAAAATGGCCATTAATGCCTTCTTCTTATCGTCCAAGGTCTTGTTGCTTCCAGACTCCTGGCTTAAATCCAAAGAGACCTGTTCTCAAGTATAACACATACCTTTAAATGTGGAGTCATAAATTCCCAAGGGGAACTATTTAGGAAGGAGTGGATCTGCTTCACCTTCTAATGGTTGGTGGCTTCCTCCATGAGTTCTCATAGCGTACAGGTTGGAGGCAAAACTTTCCTGTCCTGGGGTAAATTTCGCCTTGAAACTAAGATTAAAATTCAGTCACAATAGGAGTGTAAGAGTTTTGATGGCAGGAACAGGACCAGGCTCAGGAATCTCAGTTTCCAAATAGTTGTGTGGCCTGTTGATCCAATTTATCATCTTAATTCTTCTGGATTTTACTTAATCTCATCCCAATTGCAGTTTAGAGAGGTACTGAGGCTTTAAGGTCAACTTGCTCCTTCAGAGCTCCAATTTTGGTAGGTTGGGGGATCATATAACTCTTAAAATTGCTCAAGTAAATTTTGAAACCACAACAGATTTGTTTGAGCTGGGTGATACAGCTATCATGAGTTTGGTTATAGCAAATAGATTATATATCTCATCTGACAAGGCTTTGATTGAAACTCTGGGATTGTGAGGGACTCGACCTAATTGGATCTTTCATCCTTGAGCCACATTTTGTATTTGATCCCATAAAGCAGTGATCGCCATCAGGACGTCTTGTTTTCAGGATTCAGAAGGAACATCAAGAGTATGTACCATGGAACTGGAAGGTCCTTGGGGACCTTTGGCCCTTCTGGCCTCTAGGGCCTTCCAGACCTTCTGGTCCCCTAATCCTTTCAGGCCCTTCAGTCCTAGAGACGATATTGCGATAGACTAACTCCTGGAAATGGTTCTGGAGTGTCGGAACAAGGTCCTCAATCTGGGTTAAGACTTTGGTACCAAATAATTTTGAGGTTTTACATCTTGACGAATCTGGTCATCAAGGTAACCTTAAATTCCACTATCTAGCATAGCAAGTTGAATACAAGCCTCATTGATCAGCCAACAGTTATCAACAATGGCTTCCTGGTTGATTTGAGTGTAGGAGGAGGTAGCTTTATAGAAGTTGACAATATTTGTGTGTGAAGTTTGAGTGAGCCCTAGTTGTCAAGCTACTTCATGGTGATGTAAAGAAACTATTAGTAAAATGTGGTGTATTGCTAGTTGGACAAATCTTCAGAGACAGCAATCAAGACCCAAAGCCAGTTTCCTGAGAGTTATAGAGCCAAGTTATACAAATCTCGCATTGTGGAAGGCTCTAAAGACTCTCAGGAATGTCTGTATTGGCCTCCCAATGAGTAGATGCCATTCAATAGTTGTTAAAATCTCATTGATGTTCTCATATTGGAGTGGATACTGATCATGCTCAATGGAAAGTAAGTTTAATTAGAAAGTGTCTAAAAATTTTAGGCTTTCAGGATGTAGAAGATTTATTTTGTGCTAAGAGGTGTTGACCATCAAGTTACGCTTCTTGGCTGAATGGGAGGTTGGCCTTCTTGATTGCTATTGTTCTCCATTTTTTGTGATAAAAAATTCTAAATGAACAGCTTGGAGCCCCCTGTATTGAGCATCACTTATATTAGCTTAACAGTTAAGACTGTAGCTGAAGTTCAAAATGGGCCTGAGGCTATAAAACTAGAAGAGAGGCAATGAAGGTGAATAGATGGGGTAAAATAAACTACTTTATCGAGTCAAAAGGTTTATATGTATATGGTGCATGAGTACTTAGTGCTGACAGGACCTCCATGGTCCCCTATGATCAGGATCTTTTACATCCTTCTGGATCAACTGCCTAGTTGACATGATCATTGTTTTTCATTTTTCCTTGTGACCAGATTGTTTGAAGTAGCGCCTTTTTGGTTTTGGGAAGCGGAGGTGCAGTTTCAGAAGGCATCTCCACTAATTCTTGTGTGCGTGATGCTCTCTGATCAAATTTCCTTTCAGTGCCTTCAAAGACAGGTTTTGATTTTAAGGGCTCAAGAGTTGACTTATTGTGGCTCAATATGGGAGTAGGGTTCCCAACTCACTCATTATCTCAAATCCTGACAATGATTATTCATTGAGACCCATCCTTCTTCTGCACTAGTAGGAGAGGTGACACCCAAGGACTCTTAGAGGTGCATACCAAGTCTGCATCCAATAGTTGCTGTAATTCTTTGGAAATAACTAGTTTTTTGCTCTTGAATTAAAGTAAAGATTTGATCAAAATGGAATGACACTCCCAGTGTAAATCTTTCAAACTTCTTCATTTTAAAAGCCATAATAGTTAGGTCCACTTCTGAAAATTTCTTGATTTGAACCAAGATTTATTTTAGTTTACGTTTCTCTTATGTAGTTGGCTCTTGCAGCCTTTATTGCCAATGTTAATAATGGCATAATTTATTCAGCGTCATCATAGCAGTAAATTTTTTTGTTTTGACTATGGTTTGAATCTTCTTAATCTGACAAGGGTGCTTCAAGTTGTTCCCAATTAAAACTTGGACTTCTCCTTAGTATGTTGAGTTTGCAAAATCCAAGAATACTATGGATTCCAGGTTATTAACTCCTTTGGGGCAATAAATCTCAAACATTGTCTGTTCCAATATATTGATACTGATATTTACCTGAATAACCTTATGTTCTGCATGTGGAAAAACATCTTCTTGCGGAGTATAAGTACAAACTAGATTCTGTTTTTACTGTTGTGGTAGCTACATTGTTCCCTTTGTTTGCAAGGTATAACTGACTAAGTAAATGTAATGTTCAGTATCAACTAGGCATACTCACTTCTTACTCTCTTTCTTCTCCTAGTCTTGAAAACACAAGTGGCATCTGGCATTTGAGTATTCTGACTGGACTCTGATTAAAGTCAATGATACTATAAATCAACAGGGGACTAGGTTCCTCATGAGAAAATCATAGTGGTAGTTCTCAAATACCACAACTGGAGCAGAAATGAGAATGCGTCCAAATCACAAGGTTAATGAAGAATTAGTTCAAAAGTTTTTTGGTTGACTCAGGCCTTATAGTTAAAACTTGCCTGATAATTGATGTCCAGTGCAACTTAATAATCTCTTCATGAGCTTAGAGAATTTAAAATGACTGGATTACCGTTATCCAGTACTTCTACAAGGTTAACAATTTATGTTTGATAAAACCACTTTTGTAATACTATTGCTGATAGTCATGCCCACGGTAAGATAGCACTTAATTTAAAGAATAAACCCATCAACTCTTTTGGTGAGCAGAACTCATTACAAGCCTCGGGTGACTCCTTGTCTTTATTTGCAACCTTCTTTAAGTAGCCTCCACTAAATGCTATTTTTCCAATTCACTGTCTGCAGTTTGAGCGGTATTGGAAGCTTGTGCCAAGTAATACTGTTCTGAGTGTTAATGTTCGCTTGATTTGATCTTAGGTAAACTTAAATATTCACTTTATTAGGGGCTTTAATAACATAGTATCCTGACTCAACTTATACACCAGGTTTATCTTTATCTATTCCGTTAGTGTGGTCTGTGACCCAATTGACTTATCTCACAATGTCCTCTTTATGTTCTTCCTTTTTCTCTTCCTTTAAAATTGGACAACTTCTACAGAACTGCCCTTCTTGCTGACATTGTTATATTAGAACTTAATGAAGTTTAAAACTTCCACTAGATTGGTATTAAGCCTTTTCCTTAGGCTTATTCTCGCAGCTCTAAGCAACACAAACAACCTTTTGGCCAGGGCAACGTTTCTGATAGTTCTAATGTCTTAACTCTGTATTATAATAAGGTTCGGTCATCAATGCCTCCTTAACAACCTTCAAAAATTTGGTGAGTTTCATAACAAAGGTCATATAAAGCAAGTGTTTGTGTGAGTCAAGTGAGCTAAGCAAAATGGTCTTTGCAGTGACTAGATCTAAGGCTTTAGTCTTCCAAAACTGTTGCACTGAGTTAGTACCAGTTTGCATAGACATAACTGACTATGACTTCCACATTATCATAGTGAGGAACTCTTGCTTCATGTTCTAACCGTTTTGTGCAATTCAAACTTGGCTATGAGAAGTTTTTTGAATTTGTATTAGGCGTGGTGAGATTGAAGAGTGGATTTAAGAACCTCCTATGATTCTCTGCTCATAAATCCCTATAAATGGCAGGCTTTCTTCTTGTTTCTGGCTGTGTCTAAGCAGTTCACATATAAGTAAAGAATATGGCTATAGTTTCTTGGCCAGGAGTGAACTTAGTCTTAAAGTATGGGCATTAAATTGGGATTCTTTTTAGAATCAATTTGTTGGGTAGGTTGTAAAACCATCACTTGCGTGTTGGTGCTGGAAGAGCGTTCTCCCAATATAAATAGCAGTCTGAGGGGAGGAAGAAGCCTGACTTGCAACTTATTCACATTCTGTCTCAAGTGATCCAGCTGATCATCATGGATTTCCAGCTTGTGTAAAATTTGTTTAGATTTTGACAGTATCATCCTTCTCCCTCTATAATAAATCTCCTTTCTTTTCAACAGGTTCTATACCAAATCTTTAATATTTTCTTGTGCTGGTGGTGCCTGACTCTTCCTATCCCATTAATCAAATCAGTTTGTTGCTTCAAGTAACTAAGCAACTTAAACATACTCTCCAGATTGCTATCTTCCTGTAGTTTTTCTCCATGATATACTTCTAAGAATCATCATAGAAATCTACAGATGTGCCTTAGTGGTGCCCACTGCAGTGAGCACCTGTTATTGCCAAAGTATCTTACTCACTCAGGGGATGCTGATTAAAAAGAGGAGCAGGGTTGATAAGTTATTTTATCTGATCGCAGGATGCATTACTTGGCAATTTGTATAGTCTTGTTCTCTGGTATGTAGGACTTTTACTAATGCTTTTAAACGTTTCCAACCAAGTTGAAGCCTTAAAATGATCTCGATAGAATTGCTTCTAAGCATACCAGAGCTCCCCTCAAACTCTGCTGGCAACAAAGCAGGCTATGTACAAACTTTAGATAGTAATTCCTTAAGCAATATAGAATGATTAACACCAAAGTAAATAATAATTAAAAGAAATTTAGTGAAAGAAGCTATTTTATTCAAAAATATGGAAAGTATTAAAGTATATAGGGAATTCAGGGTAAAAACTAGAATCTGGAGATTTATCTAACAATTTTGGCACAGAATGCAATTTTGCATTATCAACTTGGTTTCAGGTTTGGCAGAGTCCAAATCCATGATTCTGATGATCTTCTGGGTTGTCTCCACAATTTATACTATGGAGCTCTTATATATTTGTAGATGCATGGCTGCTTTTCTGAGCCTGCTGTGGCTTTTGTTGCTCTTGTAGCTGTTTGGATGGCCTTTTACATGCCATTGAGTGCTTTTACAAAACTACTTCATTTCCCAATTCAAAAAATAATTGTTTGATGGTGTTGTTTAATTATATAAACTTTCTTTGTTGGACTAATGCTAATTTGGCTAACATGAACAGGAGGACCCAAGGGTATAAAACGGGGTCCTAGGGGCACTATCTGTCATGATGGCACATACTTTTATCAAATGGTATTTATAATGGGGCGTCTTATGGTGCCATCACTACCTGCTGTCAAAATATTTTGGCGTTCATGGAGTATATAGAGGATTCCACCTTCAGGAATTTTTAGACCATCTGGAGCCTATAATAAGAGCTCTTATATTTTAATAATTATTTTGATCATTGGTCAAAATAGGAAGGACTTGATTGATATTCAGGATGACTATAGGATTAGTACCATTAGTACTAATAGAATAATATTATTATAGAATTGGGGGTCTCTAAAGTTAATTTCCACAGGGCGATGAATTAGCCCCTTTAGTTGAGCCTTTATAATCAGATACTCTCTGACTTTGTGTATGTTGGGATTTGAGATGACGAGTGAGGCAAAATCCTTGCTCCTGAATTAAGCCTCAACAGATTGACTCTCAAACCAGAGCAAACAGAACTTACCTTGAAGGTACCAAAACTATATTTGATCAGGAAGCATCATGCATATGAAAATCAATCAAAAAAGCTTAAGGAATCCCATCCCCGCTTACCAAATCATGAGAAGCGTGGCCCAACCGCTGCAGTCATGAGGACGATGCAGTACAATGAGGGTGCTGACCAGGAGGTTGATCCATAATTAAGTATAAAGATCCTGATTGTACAGGGCCACAAAAGTCCTTAAGGCACCATGTCCCTACACGCCCTATAAGTATTGACGCTTTCTAACTCAATAAAGGTATCTAAATTCGCCCCATCTTTTTGTTTTTTTGCCCTCTCTGTTATTTTTCCGCTTCAAGCCCTCTGTAAAAACTGATGGGTTTCCACTGGTGCACAGGTTCACTTAACTACTGACTCTGGGAATAATATATATTTGCTAATTGTATAAAGACAATTAGCCTAGTCTAGTTTGGATAAATGGTTAGCTTCAGCCCTGCTCTGGCAATATAAAGGTTCAAGTGACTTTGGCTTCACTCTGGCAATATATAAGGATTTAGGTGACTTCAGCCTCACTCTGGCAATATATAAGGATTCAAGTGACTATGGCCACACTCTTTGTCATGGAAGTGGCAGAAAAAGTTTAGACTGGCCTGCCAGTCAGGATGCATAAGCACCCAAAAAGCAAGCCAGAATTCCAGAGGCATTGCTGACTGAATGACTTGATATAGAGCTGGGCATTGGGAAATGACAAATTGTTGGTGTAACACAGCAGTGAGTATGATCCTGATGATGAACCACAATGAGCCCACTCCTGACCCAGGGGGCCTTGCTGCAGGGGGTGGGACCACAGAGATAGTTTCAACAAAGTTCATCAGCAGACGGGGTCATTTCAACCAGGAAGGCAAGGAGGCGGATTCTCTTTTGCAATTGGTGGACATAAGGCCACAAGAATCCCATGTATTGTTGTCAGTTCCTGATAACGGAGTTGAATAGCCAAAAATATTGGACTTGCTGAATCCAATCAACAATGGAGGGGGCCATTGTGACCATAAGTACTGGTAGAGCCCATCCAGTATACTGACCAACAGGCCACCAGGGAAACGCCATCAGGGATGCAGTCAGAAGGAGTAATACAATAGAAAAATTGTTTGGTTTTTTGGCAAAATTTTTATTGAAGGAAAAGGAAGAAAATCGACCAACAATTTTTTTCAGTGCTATGCAACTGATTAAATAGTGGTAGATTGGGGTAGTGACAAGCCAGGATTGGGACCCTCAATTTTGACCTAACTGGTGAATTATTTGGGAATGAGCAGGTTTGTTCCTTGGGAACTGACATCAAAAAATTTGGCAGTGGGCTGAGTCACTGTCAGTTCAACCTCAAACATCTGAACTGAGACTCAGCTACATTTCTGACAGTTGGTGTGATGGTTTCTGGCCCAACAAGCGATGGGAATCCCCCAAAAACACCCCACATAGGGGCAGGTCCATTTGGTTGGGAACAGGTTCAGGACGCCCAACCCACCCATGCTCAGTCACTGGGCTTTTTTTTGGTCAGTGGCATCACATCGGCCGTAATGCCAGAATTGTCAACTGGGGACTTCTAACCCTCATCAATGGCGTCTGATGCTATAGCCTGGCCTTCAGGGATGATCCCCAATGACTTTGGTAGGGAGGTAATTTGTTCAATTGACATTTTAATCAAATTGGAACCATCAGCCATTCCAGATGATACCTCAGTCTTCATGTCTTTCTGGCCATTTGAGATCTGAGCATCGGCCAGATTGCCATTTAAGTTAGAACTGACTAATTTCAATTCAATAATCTCGGTGCAGATTTTACTAATTACCTGTAGCAGTTCTGCTGAGGTGAGTGTGGGTGCTGGGGGTGGGATCCAAAGCAGAAGAGCTGTTACCCACCGCTCATCTACTACTTGAGCGAGATTGCTCTGAGTAATGAGAGGTACCAACATCCTCTTCAGTGTCTTCTTACTCAGGAATGGAAAAATGGCCCAATCAACAGCCAGGGGATGTTCCCCAGGACTTACATTACCTTTTACTTTTTCCAAAGGAAGGGCACCCCCACCGGGAAACTGCACCAGAGCCACATTCTTGTGCGCCTTGGGTAACTTGATTGCCATAATCATCACAACTTTTTTGGGGGGAGCCTC
>JAKSZP010014250.1:0-10403 GCA_022478985.1 Massospora cicadina | reverse complement strand
CTCTATGCAAAAATGACCCCATATCTGATTTAATAACATTTTTTGAATGGGGCACTATTGTTCCCCCCCCCAATGTGGTAGCCAAAGCAACCACTGAATCAACAAACAAAAAATACCTCAATGAACCTCTTCTCCTGAACTCACTAATCAGGAGTCAGAATGGACTAAAGTAAGTTATAAACCATCCTCCCAGCCAAATGCAAAAGTTAACCCATATACAAACAACCTAGTAAAATTCAACCAAAAACCATGGGATTATTTGTTTGAGGTTGAATTGAGCGAGATTATCCCTGAATCCAAATGGGTTGAGCCCTCTCCATTTGAAATGTACCTCAATACTGATTAAGCGGCTCAATTCCCAAAGCATCATTATGCGCCTCGCCCTTATGCCACCCCATTTAAAAGTGACCATCAACTAGCTGAAGAGGCAGTTGCCTCCCCCAAATGTCGCCCAACCCATAAAGATATTAAAAATCAGTTGCAGTACTGGCTACGGGCCTTCCACCTCTTATCCTACCTAGTACCATGATTCCAAAACATAAAAAAGACCATCTCTGATACCATCAGATGGCAAATTCAGCAATTCAAAAAATTGTGGCGGTCACAAAATTTGGCCCAAAGAACTGAATTGCCCACGGCAACCTTGCAACCATTGCCACTATACCTAAAGTACGCCTTGAGGCGGAAAAAGCACTTGCAGACTATATTTCCACCCTCCTCATCGCACACATTGAGTTGCAAGCACCCCTTTGTTATCTTGACCCCCACTTCAATGATCTGCCCACCCATTGCTATCAGCTTTGCGCTGCTATAAGTCCACAACAGATGAGGAAGAAGAGCCTTCCAATCCCCCTTCACCCACCGACATAGATTATAGCAGTTTCCACTTCCAACTTGGTTGGTGTGTATTTTTTGAATTTTGCATCGTTTTAAGCAGATTCTTCTGTCTTGTTTCAACTTTATTTTATTTTAATTTTAGATTTTAGCTCATTTGAGCATTGGTAATGTCCATCCCCTGGTCAGCTTGCTTCAGTTAAATAAAAAAGGTATTCCCATTAGTTTAGGTTTTGTTATGGTTCCTTGGGCAAACCTGTACGCAGACCTCCTCAAGGAGGTCTTTCACAATGTTGGCTACTATAATTTTCCAAATTTATCTTCAAGATCAAGTGCAGCATTGGTCCCCTTGGTACCCTAAAGTATGAGGCACTCAAACGCTCCAGCATTGATCTTTGCTTGGTTATGGGCTCACCCGTGGGGTCCACCCAAGCGTTAATGATCACTTGTTACCAACTATATATACCGCGTTATACAACCTTGCACTAGGTAACTTTGGCTCTGGCATCCTTTGCGGTGCCTTATTTAACATTACTCTAACAACTAGTTCCCTGACGGCGTGGTGGTGCTTCTTACATCATCTCTTAGGGAACGGGAGAGTTAAAGACACTCTCCTTTATCAGATGATCAACCATTTTATTTTTTATATAACTGAGGCAAGCCGACCAGGGGACAGACATTACCGAATATGTGTGTAAAACGAAGAAAGAACAAAATTGGGCACCCCAGGGTACTCAAGTTACCCCTGTTGCCAGCGGGACTGCCAGGTATGGGGGTTTGGTGCACTACTCCGAGGGGGTTTCCCCCGCTATGGAGCAGGTGTGAAGGAAGGGGTCTGTGTGTAGGAACCAGAGTGGGAACCACGATTCTATTAGCACCTGTTGCCTTGGCCTCATATATCCTTAGAGCCAGGCTTGGAAGTGCTCGAATAAGTGGACGTGGAACCTGTTGATAACCCCATGAATGGTTGGGACTGTGCCTCTGAACGCATCTAGGGCAATGGTGTGGATTGTCCACATTGCAATGGGTATCATTAGGGAACAGAGGATAGATGGGATTGGTGACTCGATCTGGAGTGCGAGGAGGCTCTTTGATATAGAAAATTCCTTCTCGTTTTGGATCTTAAGCAGGCGCGCGACTTCCTTCCATATGGCTTTGGATGGGGGCATGTTTCTGGCGGTGATGTAGGGAGCCCTCCCCTCCACATAATGCGCAGGTTGTGTGGAGGGAATTGGAGCAGTCCGCCATCCTATAGGTCCTTCTCGGACAGCGCCAGGCGTTGGCTCTTATTCTTGGCTGTAGGAGTGGGGGGTGCGTCATATTTCCTCACTTCCTTCTGTGTGGTTAAGTTGTAGGGAATGTCCAACACATCTAGGTATTCGATTCTAGCAATGGTTGGGGTTGTAGCAAGCATGTCTCTCTGGGGGCGGTTTTCTGGATTTCTTAATCTGAAGTGGGGGCTGGGTCGTCCCCTTCCCTGCACAGTGCCTATGTTCTCTACGGTCCATCCCATGTGGTGAATGGTTCAGAGGATGCATTTGAAGTGAGGGGAGGTTCCATGCAGACCCGTTGCAGTAGGGTATTTAGCAAGGTATGATAGTAGTCTGGGTGGGCTATGTGGGTTGGTTAATTTGAGTGCCTGTGCGAAGTTAGTCCTCGCTGCCCTGGACCAGTGTTGTTGTGGGAGGTCTGGGTCAAGAACTTTCTTTATCCAGGTTCCCAGGATGCGGTTGGCGTGGCTCACAAAATACTATTAGTCCCAAGCCTCCGCTTGAGAGTGGGCCAAAGAGTGTTTGCATCCGTATGGGAGGGTGGGAGCTGGGCCATAGCCAACCCTGGATGAGCGCGTGTATTGAAGTTATTAAGGTAGGTGAGAAGGTGATCACGTGGGCAGGGTACCATAGTATTGGGAGGATGAGTGAGTTAGCAACTGTTACTCACCCCACTAGTCCTGAGGATCTTTCCTTGAGGGAGGCGACGCGGGTGGATATCCGTTGTAGAAAGTTTCTTTCCATTGTCTCATTGGCATATCCCCCTGTTTTTCAGCCATATCCCAAGGTGGCGGACAGGAGTGGTGGTGGGAGGTGATGCAAAGGGTAAGATGAGTGGGTTTTTCCTTTGTATGAGGGTATGAGGCTCTGGTGTTGTAGCCCAGTTGTTAGAATACTTGCCTAAGAGAATGATTTCTGTTTTCCTTTTTATTGAGAGATGCGTTGCTCACCATGGATTATTCCTCTAGGGTGCGTTCCAGCTGTCAGTAATTATCACTGTTATCTATACCTGCCACGCAATCATCCGCAAAGGCCAGTATCTTGACTGTTGGCTGCCCTTGTGCAGTTATGCCCATGAGGCGTGAGTCAGTTTCGCGGAGGAGCGGTTCAAAACTGAAATTATATAGCAGTGGGCTGAGGGGGTCCCCTTGTTTGAGCCCTCTGTGTGGTGTTAACTTGTTAGTTAGGAAGCCAGGGCTGCATACAGCCATGGTTGCAGATTCTGTGAGGAGCATCGCCCAGTTTATGAATCTGGGTGGGAGTTTGAAAGCGTGTAGGCATTCCTTTAGGTATGGCCAGCTAACGCGGTCATATGCCTTTTCCTGGTCTAAGAAGACTAGGGCTCCAGTTGCTTTGGACTGACATATGTTTGCAACAGGGTGTATGTTCCATATTGAGCGCCCTGGTATAAACCCAAACTGGTTGGGTGACAGGACGTCAGAGGCAATTGCGCCTAATATGGCTGCTAAAATTTTTGATAGACTTTTTGTGTCAGTATTAGATAGTGCGATTAGACGCCAGTTGTCCAGGTCCAATTTGTCACCCTTTTTATATAATTTATGACATATGATTCATGGCCACCAGGAAGGAGGCGTGTTTCCAGTAAGCACTGGTTCATAGACGCCAATAGGGGGGCAATTTGTTGAAAATATTTTTTGTAAAATTCTTAGGGTATCCCATCAGGCCCTGGGCATTTCTTATGTGGTGCACCGCGGATTGTATCCCAAAGCTCCTCTCGTGTAATTAGGTTTAGAATATTGTAATTCAGCGGTGTGCTTTGTATCCCAGCGTTTTGTATAAATTTTTTGATTTTTTGTGGGTCTGTCAGCATATCGCGGTATAATTCAGTGTAATAATGGTGTACTTCTGCCTTGACCTCCTCAGGGTCAGTTGCCACGGTGCCATAAGTCTTGCAGACCTGTGTGTATGTGGGCTGGTTGCTGCAGGAGTGGAATTGGCAATAGAAATATTTTGAGCAGGTTTCGCCTTTCTTTATGAACTTACCTTTGTTTGATACTTTGATTCTGTGTTGGTGTTCAAAGATGAGGGTGTTTAGTCAGGTGGATATTTCCGCCCATTTGCGTCCCCAGTTGGGGCTATAGCCAGATCTCGGGGTATTTAGCTCAAGGTGGTCCAGTTCCACCAAGGTACGCTTGATTGTGGCTGTGTCAGCAGTGTACTTATGTGATGCAAGATGTCAGGTTTTGTTGATTAGTTCCTTTTTAAAATTTGCCCATGTTATGATGGGATCCGAGGTGAATGGGGCTGTGAATTCTGGGTTTGTAGCCTCATGTTTGACCCAGTTGGATATTTTGGGTAATTTTATGTTTTCCAGGTGAAGCTTTCTCCAAGGCAACACCTGTGCATGGGTTCAGGTTGGCAATAGCTGCACCATAACAAGTCAGTGGTCAGAGAAATTGACTTTTTTTGTTGTAAATTTGGAAAATCTTGATCATTGGGATTGCGGGATGAGGATGTGATCGATGCAGCTCATTGATATGAGTGCTCCCTCATGTTTGTTGGGCCATGTCATGTGGGGAAGGAGTGGTGAACTGGGGGGAGGGCATCCTGTAGGCCAAGGGATGCCTTCATTGTGCAGAATTTGATGTACCCTGGTGGGTATCCCCTGGGGTTAGGCCATCAGTCCATGTTGGGGTTATCCCAGCAGTTAAAGTCGCCCAACAGGATAGTATCTGGTGGGAGGGTGAAAGTTGGAACAGTTTTGAGAAGTTGTTTTCTCTTGTTTGTGGTGCATGGTACATAGATGCATGCTATTGAGATTCTTTCCTCTTGGCATGTGATCGTTGCAACTAAGATGCGGCCGTGAAGGTATGAAGATGAATTTGTAATTTTAAGATTTTTTGTTATTTTGGATGATCACCCCACAGTGGGACGTCCATACTGATTGTGATGGTGAGACTCAAGCTGACCAGGATCCTTCTTCCCCTTGTAAACAGTGGGTTTCTTAAATGGCCAAGATGTCTACAAGGGTTTTCACAGGAAATCCAGCTTTTTGGCTTGGGACGTTTGAGCCCTGGCTCCCGTGATGTTTAGCATCCCTATTGACACTGAGGTGCCCGCGGCGCCTCAGGAGTGGTTGAGAGGACCCTCTGGCCCTATCCCACCACGGCTCATTTTGGCCATGCTCCGCGTCTGTACTCCAACTCTTTCAGTGATATTGTCAGTTCCCTTGATCTGACCCAATTTTTTGCGGGAATTGCAGTTTTTTGGATTTGCGTTATCTTTTCTCACACGTGTCTCATGATGGTTCAATGCGGGGTGCTGATTGGGTTCTGTAATTTTGGGGTTCAAATTTGGAGAATTGTGCACTGCATTTTCATCCATATTGCGGCTGAATTGTTCCTCAATGTGTGAATGATTGATGTCGCTTGGTGACTCAGTCAAGTTGCTGTGAAAATTTTCAACCTGGGCATATTGATCTGATTGGTGGCTTGGTATATATACAAAATGTCCTCCCAAAATTTGTCCAGGGTTGATGGATGATTCTGCGTGTGCCGCCGCTTCAGCTGCTGCCCGCTTGTGGGCTTTTTGTGACGCTTTGCGCTGTTTGTTTGTAACTGGGTCCACGATAGAGTAAAGTCCATCTTCACCCCAGCGGAATGGGTGGTGACCATCAGTCATTCCGGCGAAGTTTTTGTTACTTTCATCCATGGCTTCCTCACAGTAGTCTGCTTCCAATAAGCCCTCCTTAACGGGGCATGCATGTTCCTTGTGTCCTAATGAACCGCAGTGGTTGCATATAGGCGGTGCATGTTCCAGTGTAACTTGGAATGTGGATGACTGTCCCCCATTGCAAAGTGAAACTCTGCTGTGCGGGGGATTCTTGATAAGTCATCTTCCACTTTAGGGAATGAGTTGATCATGGCGAAAGCTTTGCCTGTGCACAGGGTGGGCATCAGGCGAAATCTTTGTAATTTGAGTTGCAGAATTTCTCCATAGGCTATGAGGCCTTTGCGGAGCTCCTCCTTGATTACCTTTTGAGGAAGGTTGGTAGGGAGTGAGTCAAATGAAATGAACAAAGTTTTTGCTTTGTTCCATCTGGTGCGTGCGGTGTGCACTATTTTTTTGCCCTCAGGAAGGGCAATTTTGATGCAGAATTTTGCTGCAGCATCCGCTTCTTCAGCTGTTTTGAAACCAATATTGATCCAGCCACGGCCCATGTTGTTGGTGGTGTCATATACCGCGTGAGGGAAAGGGGAGGGCTGTGCCTCACATGTTTTCTCCCACAGGGTCAGGGACTCATTCCTAAGGAAGAGTCAGAGCCCATGTTCCACCTTTGAAAGGGGTTGGTTGCATTGGATGTGCATGTACTGATCTTGTTTTATAGTAAACATCATAAACCCGGACAGTGTCTGAGTTTGTGGTTTCTTGGCGGATTGGGTTCCTGGTCCCCCTCCAGGGCGTTTCTTTCCCTTGGGTGCACCGTTTAGTGCACCACTTGATGTGACGCTCGCCCAGGTTGTATTAGATTTATTATTAAAGTCGCTCATCTCTGCTGTGTGATTATCAAAATTGCTGTTCAAAATTGAATTGTAGTAACTAAAATGATTGTTACGGGAAAGAAAAACCCTCAACCATTTTATTTTATGTAAACAAATATCATCCGTGTGGGGCTTTATGCTGATTGCAAATTGGGTGCACCAACTTTTGTTCACGGCCGCAGTGGGGCTCACCATCATTTTCTAATTTTGCCATTGGTTGGAGCATCTTGGCGTTATTATTGCTACCTCCAACTGGGAAGTACCAACCCTTCTTGCTTGTACCTGGTGGATTTGGAAGTTTTGAGATCTGAGGGTTGTGATTCCCCAACTTTCCCCCAAATTAACAAAACCAATATAAAATTGATTTTTCTCAGAACTGCCTTTGGATAGTGCAGGCAGAATCATTGATGAAGGGCATGGTGGTGATGGCCTTGGATAATGATGCACAGTCCATCACCAAAATGGGTATGGGGTCATTCACATCCCAAAATGTGTTTTATAAAGCTGTTTCCTGATATAGAACCGAGCCAAATATCTTCTTTTATGGCTCTGATATGGAACAAATTTTAGTATACAAAATCACCACAGAGAAAATGCTTTTGACCCCTAACATGATCCGCAGGACACAGGCGGTGGAAAAGGAGTTACTTTTGCAATACAAAATTGTTCATGCAATTGCTGAAAATATGGTGGTATATGTGGTCTCAGTAGTAAGAGTGGCCAATTATCTCACTTCATTATATGATGCAAAAACATACCCTGGAGCATGCTTATGCCTGATGAAGAATTTTCAAGTGAGATGTTTGCATTTTCTGCTTTGAATAAAGACCATTCAGGGTATTTTTTTGAATGCTACCTTTTCATACCCTTCAGGGAAAATCAATACAACTATTTTGGTGGATACCGGAGCCTCTGAGAATTTTATTGACCAGGACCTAGCCAACTAATTTTGAGTCAAGTTACTTGCCTGGTGGTATGGGTTAGGGGAGGGGCTTCTTAAGGTATTCCAACGCTGAAAATTCTAGGGTTATTGGATTATCAAGTTGACAAATACCATTTGGATAACAGCTTCCAAGTTATCAAAAACCTTTTGTACCACATTACTTTGGGTGTAGACCGGTGGTTAAAAATTTTGACGTCAGAACCAACTTGCAAGACACCACCTTTTCCTTAAGTTTATTAATGGTCATAAACTAGATGTCCCCTTGTCTGAGGATAATTCTCAGGGCGATCTGCCCCACTGGCATAATATCCACACTCTCAGTCTTGCTCCGTTGCTAAAGCCCTCTCTGGAGGTACCCTTATCTTCCTGTATAGAGGGATGGAATCTTCGTTTGATGTGGCTCCAGCCAATGTTCTACCAGCTCATTCAGAGTTTGATTGCGAGTTTAAGCTCACCATTGATCTGGTGCATATATCTTCCCTGATTTACCCTTTGATTGTACGGGAGGAAGTGGCATTATATGTGGATTAAGGACCAGTTAGCTATAGGTGCTATTTTTCAGCGAACCTCCCCTGTGTGTTCCCCACTTCTCTTTTTGGAGAAAGCTGATAATACTTTGTGTTCATATGTAGATTATGGGAACTAAACAATGTCATGTATCAGATTTACACCCCATCTCATTGGACTCTCAGAATGCTTGCTATGTGGAGAAGGCCTAGGTCTTCTGCAAACTGAATTGTTTAAATGCGTTCAATCAGATTCTTGATAAAGAAGGGCCAGGAGTGGCTCACCGCATTCTGAACCCAAAAAGAAATTTTCAAAATTTTTGGTTTTGTCATTTGGGCTTAAAAACGCACCTGCATTATTCCAACGTTGTATAGATACAACCTTATGGACCTGATGGAGTGTATTTGCGGTAGCCTACATGGATGATATTCTGGTGTTTTCTCCTGATCATGAGTCCCAAGCAGTACACCTTCAGCAAGTTGTGGAGAATTTAAAGGCAGCTACCCTTGCGCTGAAAATCAGTAAGTTTGAAGTCTTCATGTCTCAGGTCACCTTCCTGGGCAACATCATGTTTGACTAAGGCCACATGATAACTCCAGACAAGTTGAAGGTAATTTTTGAGTTTGCCCACCCAACTTTGGTTAAGAAATGAGTAGTTTTTTGGGAACATGTACGTTCCTTAAGAAATATACACCCAATATTTCTGAGTTGGTGGCCGCTGTATAAGGTGGGTAGAGCTAAAGTGCTCCAGTGGTCCCTGTAAACTTTTGGGTAAGTTTACTGCTCAGGTCGGTTGTGAATTAATATTACAAACACTAGTTGTATGATGACAACTAGTAGGTTGAATATTCAAAATAGGTGGCAGAAAATCAACTCTAGTAACTGAAATTGAGAAAAACAACTAGGGACCTTTGTCCCCTTCGTTCTTCAATTTAGAATTAAATATAAAAATATATTTTAGTTGTATTCTGCTTTTTATTAGAACATGCCAGGGGTTTTTATAGGCAGAAGGCAGTCAAATTTCGTTTATAGCTCTGAAAATCAACTGATTAGTCCCCAAAACTTCTAACGCTTGGGATTAACTTCTGATGGTAGTGAATATCTTCATCTTAATTAATCCCCAGCAGTGTAACCTTTTACGGATTGGCAACCATCCCCATGTGTTAGGAACCATACATAGATGGTCTGGGGGCATGTTACCTGATTACTACTACTAGCTACTGCCAAAACAAGCTTTACAACGCTTTAGTAGTTTCTTTAAAATGACCCTAATTGTTAAGCGCCTCTGCTGTAATGATTCATTTTAGCAATCTGAATATTGGCAATCAAGCCATCATTGAATTACCTAATTAACATTGTCAGGCATGATTCCCAATGAATTATTAATCAAAGCAATCATTGGATTATGTCCTTTGATGAATTTTGACTACTAATTTAGTCAGGGATAATCCCTGACAAAATAGTAATCAGATCCCATCATCAGATTAGGTCCTTTGATTAATTATGAATAATAATTTAGTTGGGGATGTTCCCCAACAATATACAATCAAGAACAACTGTCAAATTATACCCTTTGATATTTATGACTAGTATTTAGTTGGCAACCATTGCCAAATAATTGGTTTCTTTAACAACTATCAATTTTCTAATCAGCAAGTAAGATAGATAATGTGGTCAACCAAATTTCTAACACATACCCTCACTTGATTACCCAGTGAGTCAGTTTTTCAGAAGCACTTGATTCTTTGCAAGACTTAAATAACAAGCCAAGTTCAGAGGTCCATCTACTGGACTTAACCATCTCATTAGTTCAGAGGTCCCCTTCTCTCTGGCTCCTCTGTTGAGCGTGGTCATATGGCCTCATGCCATACCAGGACTATTTGGCCTCAACACCGGCCATAGCCTGAAAAACATGTACTCCCCCAGGTTGGGCTCTCCTTTTGAAATAAGAGTGGATCTTTCTTTATAGGTACAATATACTTTAGCGCCTCAGGACTAATTTCAACGGAATCAGTTGCAACCTGAGCTGTCCCTGCCAATGATAGTAGGGAAAAATGTCCAATGATTTTTTTTAGTACTAGATGGTCCCAACCCAAGGGGGGGATTCATCGATGTATGTCCAATGATTTTGAGTAAGAGTAATTAAGATTTATTTTTTTATATTTTCATTTATTAAATTAAATTATTTTCCTTTTTTATGTTTTTTTACTGATGTTTATTTGATTTTCTTTTTTTTGTATATATTCTTTTTAGTGCCAATTTTTTAAATACTTGTTATGAACTCAATTAACTATATGACCATCAAGAATATTTTTGACTGTATAAGCATCTGTTGCCAATTTAAAT
>JAKSZP010014249.1:0-10442 GCA_022478985.1 Massospora cicadina | reverse complement strand
AAATCCCATCATATCCCCCCGCTTGACCAAATTATCCAGTGAGGAAAAATTTTGGAAGCAGATGCCACTTCACGTCCAGCCTGAAATAATCAGCAGGTTTAAACTTGATTTACTATAATCCATCTCCTTTTCCTTCATTCAATGCATCTCTAGATACTCCTTCTTCTTAGCGTGTTCCCAATTCATTTCCTTTCTGCTCCTGCCATTGCAGAGAGCAGTTCTCATATCTTCCTGACACACCAGGTCAGTTTGGTTATTGTCACTGACACTGCACTCTGGCAACCTGTACAAACCCCAGGATGGATTCCCAATGGCTCCTCGCCAGTCAACCTGTACCAACTCCAGGATGGGTTCCAATGACTCTCTCATCATTAACAAGATCCTCAGTCAGCTTCTCTGAGCCTTATTTTCACTCCACAGGACTACTCATTATGGACCCAGTATAAGTCCAAACTGGTCCTATCAATACTATTTTTTATTTCAGCGCCTTGAGACTTTTTCCTGGCAGACCCAATTTCAACCCAAGCTGGTCCTACCACTGAAAAAAGTCTTCTCCATCATATCTCATTCCCCTCCTTATCACTTTTAGCAGGCAGGATTACTGCCAATGCTCTTCATTGCAGTCAAAATAAAAATCTCATATTAACAACTATATATTTGTTACCTTTCCCTCTATGATTTTTTTCTTATAACATTTTTTATTTTATTTTCTTTTTTATTTCTCATCATCTTCCATCTTTAGATCTAATACTTGAGCTATTAAATATGGGCCTAATTTACTAAACAACTATCCACAATGTTCTTAATCATATAGGCATCAGTTGCTGATTTGGCACCTCAAATAGACCTGACCATAAAGCATCCAACCATTTTCTTCTTCCAAAACCATGGGTGTCACAATGGCTACCCTATCCCCCACATGGTACTCTTGTATTGCTGGTCAGTTCTTGTCTTCTGTCATCTTATCTTTAACCCTTTTCTTCAAGGTGGTATTTGTCAGGGACTGGTACTACTTTATCCCAGTTTGTGGTAGCAAGCCGTGAACCTGCTAATCCTGAGCTAAAGGTCTAGTATAACAAAGGGGCAGTGCATACCATATAGAGAATGGCAAGGGCAATTGGGCGGTTTAGCCCTAAAGAAGGAAGGATTGCTTCAACCACTCCCATTCCTGTTAAAGCCAGTACACCAGCTATGTTTGGACGTGGAAGTAATGGAAGAGAGATTTGTTCAGGTATAGGTGTTTCTGTACCCATGGTTATAGGTTTTATGGAATAATTGGTTAGACTGTATAGCTTGTTTACTATACGGTATATGGAACTGTTATAATGAAAATATGTACTTAAAGGGTTTAGCATATGATAATATTTTATTGACCGCAAAGACTAACCATCTAAATAGTCTAGTTTTATATCCCATCCAACTTCCTGGACTTTCCTAAGCTTAATTAATTATTTGAATGGAGCACTATAATTCTTTTGAGCTTATGGGGTTGCGCCTTGTATGTGATTTTGAAAGCAGTGGGAATTGTCTCAGTCTCATTGTAGATTCGTTTTGGTGCGATTAATCGACTCAATATCATTAAAATCAGGGTAATTTAAGCGATTAACTGAACGAAACTCATTGCAATCAAGATTTGATATGCAAATAATTGATCTAACTTCATCACAAATCCTCTTGCTATGAAGAAATGTATCTGAAATCTCAGGAACTCCTCTAATGTCAGGCTTTACCCTGACAGTATTGAACGCCTGCGATTGCAGTTCAATCATAATACTTGCCATTCAGTTCATTTATTGATAAGTTCTCATCCCCAATACAGGTTCTACAGCAAGATATAAAGTTGGAGGTAAATCTTGCTTTTCATCAATATAGTAATTTATATGGCGTTTTCCCTGTCACTATATGATGACTGATACTGTAGGCAAAGTTAACTGATCTTAGTAAGTTTCCCAGTCAGAGGTTTCCCAGCAACCAATCTACTCAGCATTGTAGCTAGCACTCATTTACTTGCCCTACCATTCCGGTTTTTTCTGGCCAATTTGGAATGGACACCTCTCCTCAGATTCCCATCAGTTCACTCAGCCTCAGGATCACATAGGAGGTGAAATTGGTTCCGTTGTTACTCTTTAAAACTTGTGGCCATCTGTGCTGATAAACCACTTGATCCAAAATGAATTCCGCCATGCTTGTGGCATCCACTCTGGTCAAGGCTTTCATTTTGACCCATCTAGTCAGATGGTCTATTGACACTATTATGTATTTCTCTCTTCCAGTACCAACATTCAGGGTCCTATCATGTCTATTGACACCGTGTACCATCCAAACCCAGGGTGTACTAGCCAATATTCTGTTATATTCCTATTAGGCTTGTGGAGTTGGCATCACGCAACATACCAGGTAGTCAGCAACATAATAGTTGAACAATTCCCAGTAGTAATACTGGTGAATATGATCCATAACTTACTTTAGGTCACCATAGCTGATGACTTTGTGTGTGGCTCATATAATTTCTGCTCATTCTGACGATTTTGGGAATAAAAGCCTTTTTCATCAATTGCGTTTTATAACTATCCGTTCTTCAATTTGTTGTTTTCAATTTCTTTCTTTAGCTCACCTTGAATTTCTTTGGGCTCATCCCTGATATTGCCTTCAATCATCCTCTGGAATAACCCATCAATTATGACAGACTTTTTGGATAGCAGGCAATCTTTTTAATCCTTCAAAATTTTGATTTGCTGCTCTTGCCCAATGTATTATCTCAAAAGTGTAGGCTTTTAATTTTAAAGCCCATCTGGCCAGTAGTCCCTTTAGCTCCTTCAAGTTATGAAGCTAGCTTAGAGATGAGTGTTTCATAACAGCTTTAAAATGTGACCTGTGGATATACACTCAGATATGCTTGCATGCATAGATCACTGCGATGCATTTGCACTCTGTCACAGTATAATTTCTTTCTGTTGGCGTTATTGTTCTGCTCACATAGGCCTCCAGATGTTCTTTATCACCATCCATTTGACTCAATAATGGCACCAATTACCTTTAATGAAGCATCAGTTTGGATGATGAATTCCTGATAGAAATTTAAGTATTTTAAGACAGGACTGGTCATCAAATATTATATTAACTCATCAAATTATTCTTGTCCTCGTCATTCCACACAAATCCTTGTTTGGATCCTTTAATAAGTGATATAATGGCTCCATGATTCCAGCGAAATCCTTTATGAATCAGCTTAGTAGCTGATCATCCCAGGAAATACTTGGATAATTTAACCGCTCTCTGAGATTGACATCTGTTTAATAGCTGTAATCTTCTGCAGCTGTGGTTGCAGCCCGCTGGAGTTTATCACAAACCCCAAGTAATCAAGCTCTTTCTTGAATAAATGACATTTCCTCAGCTTGATCTTAAAGTTCACTGTCACCAGGTGCTTAGACACTTCTTCTAAGTGCTCCAAATAGTATGTGAAGTTCCTGCTAAATACTTTGATATTATCCAGATATGCTAAAACGCAGGATAGCTTCAAATCACTGATGATAGAGTCCATTGTTCTCTGGAACGTCGCTGGCGCGTTGCACAATCTCTGGAGCATTCAGGTCAGCTGGTACAGTCCCTGTCCAGTAATTATCCGTATTTTTCTTGATCCTCCTTTGGCAAATCTATTTGCCAATATCCCAAAATTAAGTCCATCATCAAAAAGTACCTGGAATCCCCTAGGCGATTTAGCACATATTTGATCCTCAGCAGTGGATAAGAATCCTTCTTAGTGATTTTGCTAATCAGAAATAATCAATCACACATCGATGAATCCCCCCCTCAGGTTGGGACCATCTAGTACTAAAAAAATAAATAATCAATCAATACTCAAATTTTGCTACATCCTTATTTTTCACAATGAGGATTGGATTCACCCTTAGACTTGACAATGTAATGAGGAGCCCATGCTCTACTAGCTTGCTGAATTCTTGCTGAACACAGCTTCAGTAGCTCTAGACTGGCGTACCAGTCTCATCCTTATTGGTGGATATTCCCCAGGGTTGACCTTGTGGATCACGTTTTTTGTGCATCTCAAGGTTTGGTCATCTTGGGAAAATATTACCTGATACCTTTCAAGTAATCAGAGTACCTCTTCTTGCTGTCATTTTGATATATCAGTCAATTGCTCCTGATTGACCAATAAGTTGATACTTAGGCAACATCCACCAGTAGTCTCATCTCGTTTAGCATTCATAAGTCATGGAATTTTCTTAATTTAACTGTCAGTATTATATGCAGAAATGTGATAACTTAATTTTTCTCTATTTTCATTATTTTGCGCAGATTGGCCAAGTGCACTCTTGTTTCTCATGACCTGGCATGATAATCCACAGCGCTAACCATGGCTTGATCTTTGATTTCCTTCATGGGCTGAAAACTTCTTCATATAATTGATCCAGGATTTTAAGTGTTAACCCTGTGTTAACAATTATCCACATTCCCGGCAGAATAATGCTCATCACATTTGTCCTCAATGGTATTCCATTATTCTCCATGATCTCCATCAGCATTTCTCTTCATTTTCGTCCAACTAATTGGTACTGAATGGGAATGATGCCAACCTTGTAAATCAAATATAAAAGTAATCCTCTTTGTCAGTGGTGTTTCTCCTTGCCAATGATATACTAATGGTAGGGTTTGCCCCAATATCGTCAGGGTATTCTCCTCAAAATCACATTTCACACCATAGTTCCTCAGTAATTTCGTCCCAATAAGTATGTCATAATTTTGGTTAACACTATGGCAGGAGCAAATACCACTAGTGATCCTAACTGAAGTGACAACGCACTGTAGGTTCCACAAGATATTGTGATATCTGGACCAGCGATCCCATATTCCTTCCAATGCTTTAAGTCTGGCAAGATCTTCAATCTTTTTACCAATTTGGTAGAAACAACGTTGATTGGTGCTCCACTGTCAATTACTGCCCAAACACTTGCTTGATTCACAATGATGTCTGTATATGTGCGCTCAGAGCATTGTAAGAAGGTACCTACTGAGTGAATAGCAGCATTATTTGCCAAATCTAAAGTATAAATTAACTACGTGGATAATTAGTGAATTGTCCCTTGATTGCGCTAATATGAAGGGATACATTTGCTTCTTCAAGCTTCATCTGTATTAGTTCTTCCATGCTTTCAGAGGATCTGATCTTTTCTATCATATGTTGAGTGTACAATCAAGAAACCTCTTACACGATTTTGAGGTCTTTCCCCATCACTTTTGCTTGGTAATCACATTGACATCCAAATTGACCACCTGGTAAAGTGAATCAGGTGCGTCGCCCTCCAAGATTAAATAAGAGATATCAATGTCATTATTCATTATAATGGGGGTAACAGGGTTGACTGAAGTTTTATATTGTTCATTATCACGATCACAGATCCTTTTCCAACTCTTGATTGATTTCCTTCTCTCTAGTTTGTAATAAAGCAACTTGCTCTAGTTTTTTCTCGTTACATTAATTAAAATAATGTCCAAGTTTATTGCATTGGTAACAATGAACTGGAGCTCTATCCATTCATTTCTGTCCCTCAGGCTTATTTCCCATCACATTTGTAATTCAGTTGTTCATTACTAGCCTTGGCTAATTTTCACAGTCAATTGGGCTCTGGTCTAAATAACTTTGAAGGCTCATTTGGTGCTTCAAAGGTCGCTCCAAGCATCTTATGATGATCCACCATCTGCGAGGTAGAACTCTGGTTTACTAGTGCCATCACCATAGTATAATGCAACTTGCATTAGGGCTGAAGTGCTGCTTGCAAGGCTATGAGTGCATTTAAATCAGAGATTGCATTCGCCCCAGACAGGATCTGTAACTCCTGGTAAAAACTATCAGCAAAAGCAGGCAGGGTCTCGTCTTTTCTGAACTGGACCCCCATAAACTCCTGTTCACAGTTTGCCATTCTCGTAGGACTACCAAACTAGAGCATAATAGCTCTTTTGGCACCGCTGAAGGACCAGTTGTCTCCATTAAGGTGTGATAACACAAAATTTTGGCAATCAGTGCCCAGGAAGTTCAAAATTGCCACTGCCTTTTGTCAGTCACTGAACCCAAACATTGTCATCTCAAATGAATGGAAAAACGCCAGAGCATTATCCCAATGGAATGTGGGAATTTTCAATGTGCTTCAAAATTCGTCTGTAGCTCCACTGGCAGGGGATCCCTGCCCAACAACCCTACTAAAATTGTAGTTTCTTCAAGGGGTCATTTCTGAAACGGTGGCGAGTGATCTGTCATATTTCTTGATGGTTGTGCCTTACCAACTGGGATTTTTTAATGTAGTATCTTTGGCTTCATTTGCCTCCAGTTGATCACAATCACCTTTATGATTCTCTAGTTCCTCTAGGCGCGTCAACATATGTGCCAAATCTTTTTTGAATTCAGTGAAAGCATTCTCAGTCCGCTTCACAGTCAGTCCTCAGGAAAATTTTCATAATAAATTCACCCTCCTTCTTCTTCATGGAGTGACTTTCCCATAAAAATTGTTGTTAATCTTCCTGGCTTGCTCAACCTCTTCCTTGTCCTTGGTTACCCATTTCTCCAAAACAGTGATATTGGCCTGTGATTCTGAGGTTAAAGCGTTCTTGTTGATACTCTTTATAATGTCCAAATATTTTGCAGATCTTTTTTGTAGGACATCCGTGATGGTTCCTTCTATGAGATTAGGATTTAAAAATTCAATTACCATTGTATTGAGCACCAAGTGTAAAATTTTGGGGAGCCTTGTACTCTTGAAAGATTGTATCTCGCTTCAGATCCCTTATTTAACTGCACATGTTCTTTATAAACGCGTTGATTAATTGGTGATACTGACTAAATTAAAGTAGTAATAGTATGAAGACTATTACTTAAATTGAGTGCCATGAAGCCACGTGAGTGTTAGGTCCAACGCTAAACAGGTGCTTCTTTCTCTTGAAGATATCTCTAAACAGACATGGATTTTTTTCTATTCTCTTTACTCTGAGCCGGTGGAAATTTGATAACAAACAATATAGAATAAGGTATCCAATCCTTACACTCTTATCCCAAAGAGTAAACTATACAACTAATGTAAAAAGTAATTGAGGTGAGTCAATCTTGGGACAAATATACCACACCAAGATTTTTTATAGCCAGTACTGGTTTCAAGCATGTGCTTAATATACAACTAATATATAAAATATTAAGTTCTATCCAATAATGATCCTTCTTTATTAGGAAACATGCAAGGGAATTTACAATGAAATTCAGCACCCAACTCTTATGTTGGCGCTCTAATTGGAAATTGCGACCATCACTGATGAATTAACCATCCACTGTTGCACAAAACGATGATCTTCCTCATCAATTTAGTCAGGTTCTCTCCCCTACTCAAAATGTGACCCCCTTGGGTTGAATAAAGGAACGTGTCCCAATGCCTTTACTCAACCCCAGTGCTTCACCCTTATCAAGTTAGCAACCTGCTAAGGTAACGTTCCCTTACTCATAAACAACAAGTCGCACCACCAAAGGCTAAATTGCCAGTTACTATGAAGTTGTCAGCGATTGCCTAGTAACTCTTAAACTACCTTAGTCAATCAGCAAAAAAATCCAATTTGACTCCAACAAGAAATTTAGTTATCAATACTAAAAAAACCAAACTACCTCTTTATTGTCAGGGTCAATCCTGATAAAACATTATTGATCTGGCAGACCAAATCCAGTGGATCATTATATAAATGCTAGGAATATTTCTCCAAACAATAGTTATTGGGAGCTACAATAACTCCAACATCTGCTATAGAGATTATATCCTGGCAGATAAGCAGATACTTCAATATTCTAGTTGAGCTGAATAATGTTGGTAAAAATCTTAACACCTTGGTAGAGTATATCTGTAGCTAATAAAAATACCAAATAGCCTAACATGGTGATGACATGATTGGACTTTCAAGAGTAGTCATGACAAATTGTAATGCAGTATTAGACCTTTAGGAGCTTTAATTTGAAGTGATCCATGCTTTGCAATGGCATAATTGATTCAGTGTACAATTTGAAAACATAAAAAGGTCTATGTTGAGGGATACCTACTTAAGGAGGACCACGGAAAGCCCAAACAAAGGGTTCATTGAATAAAACTTTAATAGATATGTTAATAACAAAAATGATTACAAAGAAGTTGGTCTTGAAAGAATGACTATACGAATGATGGAGATGGTACATTTTAATGCATCATGGGACTGATCAAACTTTAGACAATAAGATCAGGGACCATTGTTGTACTATAGCTTGAATATTACCAAACTCAAAGATTTATCTTGGGGGTAAATCTTACTCAATTTAGTAATGTTGTATTATAAAGTGAATTAAATCCACGATTAGTAATCAAATGTAATTTTTTTATTTCTGTTAGCTTATTAACTTGTTAATTTCAAGGCTATTGTTGTTTCCAGTAATCCCATCACATGACACCTTGATACCAACCTAGGCATAATTGGCCCTTGCCCAATGTTAATCCATGGTATATTTAAGATCAGTGAAGTCAGATAACTTGATACCTTCAGCCTTACTAACCTCACCCTTGTTATTACAGTCTGTATATACAATTATGCTTTGATACATGACAATACCTTCAGCTTTTGAGGCACCACCCCTCGTCCAGGGGCATCAACAGAGGAGAAGTTTTTGAGGGCAGGAGGTAATTTCATGGCAGCAACTGTGGTGGTTGCATAAGGAACCGCACATTGGTAAAGTGCTTGTGGAAGCATTAATTAAGTCAATCATTGGTGCAGTTACATTCTGGAACCTAACTGTTCTCTGTAGCATTAAGCTTCTCTATAATATCAAATGCTCCAAGCATTGCTTCACTCTATATGAGGCCACAGACTCTTCCATTTTCCATTCAGATGCCCCTTCAACAAGACATGATTCTGTAGTCTCAAGAGGGGGCCACTCAATAAGGGTAACTTATTTTTTAATGGGATTTGGAAAAAATGGAATTTAGATGAACCCAGCTGATAGGAGGCATGACTCATCTTTCTGACAATGCAATAGGGGCCTATCCTCTTGGGTACCAGTTTCTTGCACGGTTACTTTATTAGGATATTCATAGCATCCAGAATTACAAGATATCCCTCCTTATACTCAGGTACTACCTTTTTCTTCCCATCCGCGTTCATCTTTTAGATCTTCATGGCTTCATATAAATTAATATTTACCTCCTGGTGTACTTTTCTAATAAACTTGGCAAAGTCCACCACAGCTTTGATCTTGGACCAACAATTGAGTTCCTTTTAAAGGAGGGGTTGACCCATAGTTAGCTAAGAAGGGAGAACAACCAAAAGAGAAATTCTGGGCGTTGGTATAACTGAACTGTGCCAGATTAAGGTGTGAGACCTGTTTTGAATGATAAGCGAAAGTATAGCACCGCAGAGGCTGTTTTAAACATTAGTTCACTTTTTATGTCTGCCAATATGTTTGCATTTGGAAGTCAATAGGAAGATAATGATGGTTCTGAAGTTTTTTAAAGTTCTTTTTAGATTAAGGCTGTAAACTGCGGTCCACAGTCAATGATTATCTCCTTAAGTATGCCATGGGTGGAAATCCATGGGAGACAGATATCATAGACATCTGAGCCGCCGTTACTTTGGTATGGCATGGAATGAAGTTAAACTTGTTGAAATGGTCCACCACAACCATAATGACATTGTACCCCTCATCTAAAGGTAAATCCAAAATAAAGTTGACTGAAAGGGAAGTCCAAGGCACTTCTGCTTTATGGAATGGTACCAACAACTCAACAAGAGGCTAACGATTTGACATAACTATGTTACATACAAGGCAATCGTAGGTAAGCTGAGCAACCTGTGCTGAAATTCCCTTCCAATTATATGTGTGGAAGATAAGCTCCAGGGTTTCGCCTTTCCAGGGTGCCCCAATGTTATCCAATCATTATATTCCTTAATTATTTCCAGGCTAAGAGGTCTGATGGTAACCTATTGTCAGACATTCTCCATCTCGACTTTTGAAAAAGAATGTTGGAGGTAAGAATGCCCCCAAATCCATTACCATAATTGGCCCATCACCTGTCCAATCTCCAAACTTTATTGTGGTTATCAATGATATGAGTACTAATGGCGAAAAGACTTTGGCGGATTCACAGTGGAACCCTACCCATTGGTAAAATATGATTTATAACCAAAATTGGCTTAATAAGGTAACAACTGATAATAGGATTGCTCCAACTTCTCAGCTGAATTCAAGGTGTTCATTATCGCATGGGTCTGTTCTCCCCTGAGATGAGAAGATTTTACTTGTCGATGATTGGGTGCAAATCAACAAATCATTACCACATGGGTTTGATCTCCCCTGAGGTGAGAAGATTTTACTCGCTGGTGATTGGATACAATTTATCAAATCATTACCACATGGGTCAGTTTTGCCACAAAAT
>JAKSZP010014248.1:0-10472 GCA_022478985.1 Massospora cicadina | reverse complement strand
AAGTTCCTCTGGGCATCTAAGCAATAGGAGTCTTATTGTCCAGTCAAGGAGGGGGTAATATCGCAATTCCAATTTGAATGGACAATAAGCCCTAAGTTATTATGGCAGAATGGATGAAATCTGCCAAGTTTGATATGAGTTATAGTAATTTGAGTGCCTCAAAATGAGGCGATATTGGGTTGTTGGGAAATCACCTCAAATTAGGCGTTGTAGATTAATGAATGAAAAATTGGCGGAACCAATGAGATACGGCGAATTGAATTACTAAGCCATGAAAGTGGTATCATCCAAAGTCACTACAATATAAGTGAGATGAGATGATCAAGGAGGGGGGTTGTTTTTAGTTTAGAGCGAGTGAAACAGGGAGGATCCGCTGTGTTTATTATATTAAATAAAGAAGTATAGTGGGAGCAAGTGCTCCATATTTTTTAAATAAGTTTATTTTTGTTTAAAGGGCAACAATCCTCATATCATTGGTCCTATTGCTCAGTGGGTCAAACCCTGCGCAAAATTGCTTATGGCGTATCTCAACAATAATGCCAATTTTATAACAGCAAAATTATTATGTTCATCTTTAGGCTGCACAATATGCCAATAGCCAAAGTTAAATTTCTGGCTAAAAATATTTTGCACCTCCAAAACAGTCCAGTGAATAAACAATGAGTGTTAAAGAATAGGAGTTCTTTTTTTTTTTTTAGTACTAGATGGTCCCAACCCATAGGAGTTCTTCTTGGTAACATTGTTTAACTTCATAAAATCAATCTCCACACAATTTTAACAATTTCCTTTTTTATAATTAAACTGGGAAAGCTTAAAGACTTTAGGAGCACCCTTACAGCTTAGATGAACAATCTGAATGATTTATTTCTTGTGACTTCTTCGCTACCTTATTGTATAATTAAAATGAGTAAATGAAGGAATATTCCTAGTATTGATATGTTATAGCACATCTTGTGCACAGTATAAATCAAAGTTGTTTTTTTGCAAAAAAGTATATATTCTAAAGAGGGTTGCTCTAGGTTTTTTTCATCCTCAGTTAACCAAGCGAGGCACTTTCTAGGTATAAGTAGAAGAACAGATTGAGATAAAAGAACTTTTGATCCAAGTTCATCCAGATTAACAATCTCAGATGTTTTTCACTTCCTTGACAGTGAAAATATAAATAAAAGCAACAATCTGATGTTACTTAATATTATTGGGATGAAGTGTAACTTAGCTAATAAAACTTGAATTTTGCCATATTTGGGAAGGATAATCCCAGGAGTGGCAACAGGCTCCTAGTATAATTAGTAATATGGCGCAAGATTACACTATATAGTCCTTGGAGAATCTTTACATCAATTCCAGTTCCTATAATTGATGACCTGCCATAATAGTTAGCTATGACTAGAACAAAGTGGAATAACATTGGATTCCATGATCTGATTGGGAAAGATCTGGTTCAGTTATGAAGTTTTCGATAGATCAGGGGCACAATGCCATCTTAATAGGCTATATTAACAAATTATTGGTCTTGGGCTTAGAGCCTCTGCCCTTTCTACTTTAATAATCAAAGGGTTTAGTCCAATATTTACAATATATTTTTATTAAAACAGCTTTATTTCATAGCTCTTCATAAAATGAGGTACTAAAAAATTTATTACTTTTTGTTTTGGAAAACCAATGTCAAGAGAGAGTATTAATAGTGTGCTGAACCGTAGTGTCAATGCTATAAGCTCTTTCAGAAGTTGTAGTCTATGGCCCTGCAGTACCATATACTTACAATGGTCATTATTGGGAGAGAGGCTCAATTTTCACCTTTAGTGAGCACAATATTGATTGGTGCTCAACTATCTACAATGTCTTAAAATATGTTTACAGTGATATAAATATAAGGTCACTCAGAATTGTAAGTAGTTACCAAGTTAAGTAAATTGACATTAAGGTTGTCCGCTTTCCCCATATATGCTTGTAAATTATCATTAAGTTGTAGGCTAGATACCTTCAGTACTCTGATAGGTATGGCTACTTGGACCCCATATAGTTTAAAATATTGCCATAATTGACCAGAAGCTCTTGTTGTTCCAATTATTAAACATAAGTCTTCTTTTTAAACTACTAGATAAAATTACTTAGCTTTTCAGCGCCAATTTGAAAGTTCAGTTAACACCTACATATCCACTACCTCATGGAAAAGTAATGAAATAGCACCCCGTTTTTCCTTTGTCAAGGGCATAACAGTAAATGGTCTTTGATTTCGATATTAGTTGGGATTTTACTGAAGTTGGCAGAAGTAGCATATCACTTTCTATTCCGCCTCATCTTTTAATGATTCATAGTCAATATTTGAGGTGATCACATAAGTGGAGGAATTCAGCAACCATAACAGGACAGTGATTAGCATAGTAATCTTGAATTTTGCATACCCAAAAAAAGATTTTCCTCTTATAAATTTTTAGATTGTGGCCAAGAAGGCCAGTTTGATTTCTTAACTAGATAAATAGGCCTACTAAAGAGAATTTGCAAGACTCCTGTTAAAGAGGTTAGTTGCCTTAAAAGTGATGGCGTTTTACAAAATAGTTACCATTTTTGTAGTGCTATGTTTGTCATTAAGCATTAGTAATAAAACTCTCTAAAGCTTTTTTATGACTCACATTAATGTCCAGGGGTAAATTGGGTATCAAATTTATTTGAAATTTCAGTCCATATAATACATGATCCACAATAAAATCATTTGGCAAAAGCTTCCACCAATTCATCCTTATTAAAAGAAACAAGGAACAGCGTTTTATGAGTTGTGTCAGAAAATTAGATGTGAAACTAATTGATAAGAATGTTTTTGGTCAAATATCTCCAAAAATACCATTAAAATTCCACATTACACCTCTCAGCAGAATAATCCCAATCAGAGTAATACATCTACTTCTATCCCTCAGCATAAATAGTTTTACTGCTATTTATATGGTTCTTATAAACCCCTGGAAGAATTGTAATACTGACTCAGTATCCCCCATGCCCTACCTTGAATTTAGATTAAATTTCTAAGTGGAAACAAATCCCATTTATAGACCTAAAGGTGGTTATGGGGAAAAAATGTTTTATCCACTAATAATACCTAGTACCTCAGGTGATCATTTGATGGGAGTTATTTTTAAGGCGTTTGATTGGATTGAATATAGTAAATCATTACTGCTTGAATTAATCATCCTTGATATTGGTCAACCACCCAAAATCAAGTCAAGTAAAGCTCAAGAGCCCTTTGAGAGCTCTGATGGGCTACATATTTATTTACCCAAATTAGGCTTTCTTTCTAACCTGAATTCCCTGACATTCACTATTAGCCATAGAGTAGCATAAATACTAAGAGGTAATACTTAATAGATGATCGCTTTATTTTCTATTTTTATTATCAATAAAGATTGTTTGTAAGTAAAATTAGCTAGCGGTCATTTTTCCCTAAAAATCCCTAATAGCAACTGTAAGGGCAACGGCAGATAAAGTTTAGACTTGCCTGCCAGTTGGGATGCAGAAGCATCCAAAAGGCGAGCCAGAATGCCAGAGGCATTACCGCACAAAAAACGTTTAAATGTGCTGGTTTTGAGTAACAATGGGGTGTTGACGGGCTGCAAATGTAAAGAACAACCCAGAGAGAAACCAGGATGTTGCAGCTCCCAGGTCCAATGAGCCTGGCTGTAGGGAGTTCTGAGATCAGGGAAAGTTCCATAAAGGTCTTTTCACAATAGGCCAAAGTGACTATGGTAGGGATCAAAATTAAAAATATTACTGAGACAGACCAGTTGATATTCAGGCCGCGAGGGTCACATTTTAAATGTCGCAGGGGTTCAGTAAAAAAATTTGAATTTACTTGAATAATTTTTAGCTTAAAAGATTTTTATATTGAAGTTGAAAATAAGAAAATTGACCATCAATTTCCTCATTGAGTTATGACTGCTTAAATAGATAATTAATTTTGGTGAATAGCTTAGGAAAGCGCAGGATTGGGGCCCTCAAGATTTGGCTAATTTGGCTTTTGAGCAAAAGGGGGGAGAAACGAACTTATTGTGAACTTACTTCAAAAGAATAAGTGGTAGGCCAAGTCATTGTCAGTTTTCCACAGATGCCTGAATTGCGGATTTTCTTTGGTCCCAAAAACTAGAGTGATGGAATCCCATCCAACGATGAGTAAGAACCTCCCAAGGCCACTCCACATAGGGGCGGTCCCATAAGGTCAGGAACAGGTTTGGGGCGCCCAACCTTCCTGCACCCAATTGCTCCAGCATCATTTTGACCAAGCAAGAAATGTCAGAAGAGGATTTTGTTCCCTTTGGGAAGGGATTTGAACATGAGGCAACATTTCCCAATGTCCCAATGCCATTGGAGAGCTTTGCCAAAGATTTGACATTTGATGCCTAATTCATTGAAGGTTCATGACCGTTGGCCCTTGTTCCCGATGTTTTGGCACTCTCAGGCCTTGATGCTGAAGTCTCATTGCCCTTGACTTCCTTTGAACTTTTCAACCTATGAGAATGCTGACTCTCCGATAGCTCAGCACAAATCCACTTAATTTATAGTTTTAATTCATCTGAAGTTAATACTGGGACGGGTGGCAGGGTCCTTAAAGGTTAATCTGTTACCCATCGCTCATCCACCACGTGGGTGAGGTAACCCCTGGGAGTTGAGAGGGCAGCTGGCATTTTCAGACCCTTTTTTGATGGGAACAGGAAAGCCATTTGGTCCAAGTGGAGGGGGCGCTCCCCTGGACTTACATTACCCTTCTCTTTTCCCAAAGGGGGAGCGCCACACTAGTAATTGAGCGAGGGCCACATTCTTATGGGCCTTAGGTTTTTTGATTGCCATTAGCATAGCAATATTTGCGGGAGGATGAGGAGCATCTAGGTGGGTGGCATGGAAAGCCTCAATGAGCTCAAGCAGTTGACACAGTCCCTCACAGAAACCCAACTATCCTCATAGGCCAGATATCTTTTCCACGTGACTAAATATTGTACCAAATGGTGTGATTGGCGGGAAGCCAGGATGTCCTATACTTCATTTTCCAGCGCCCTCAATCACAATGGGCTCTGGGTCCAATGGGATTGCCCTCATGAACGGGGACAGCTGTTAGACATGGAATACTGGATTTTGCTTCCAGTGGGGTGGCAATTTTAAATGGAAGGCACCTTTTCCCAAATCTTCTTCCACCAGATGAGGGCCTAGGCGCGTACTTGCAAAATTACTAAATGGCACTTTCATGCAACGGTGGCATGTGTCAAGCATAAAGTGTGATGCTTCCTTTATTTTGTGCGCTGGGAGCCATTTTTTAATATGCAAACTGCTTATAGTCACTTAGTGCTTTAGTTAAATGCTCCTGAACCAAGGAATACATGTCTCAGATGTGCTGAGCATGTTTAGCTGCAGCCATCACCTCTGGGTGGAAGCACGGGCCAACTGAAAGCAAAGGGTTATACCTCAAGGTAGCCTCATATGGGGAGAAGCCCATGTATGAATGTGTTTCATTATTATATGCAAACTGGGCAAGGGGAAGGTCGTCCGCCCAGGTATCCTGAGTGGCTGCAGCATAGCACCGCAGGTACTGTTCCAGGATCTGATTGACCCGTTCAGTTTAACCATATGACTGTGGATGGTATGCAGTGGAGCAAAAGGGCGTGATCTTCAAGATCACCAAGAGCTCATTACATAACTGTGCCATAAAACTGGGGACCTTTCTCGCTGACAATTTCTTTCAGGAGCCAAACATCAAAGACATATTGCGCACAAATAGGCGTGCAGTCTCTTTGGAAGTAGTAGTGGAGGAGCACAGGATAAAAAGGGTGAATTTAGTGAAGCAGTTTACAAACACTATGCCCACTGTGAACTCCTTGGAAATGGGTAGCTCAACAATAAAAAAATGGACATTGATGTCCATGGGTCCTCTGCCTGCTGCAAAGGGTGAAGAAGGCCAAATCTACCAGACCTTTCCAATTTGGCCCACGCGCAAGTCACACAGTTGGCGATCCATGCTGGAATATCCTTTGACAACCTTGGCCAATTAAAGGTACGCTTCACTAATTTGTTGCATTTATTATTCCTTGGGTGACCTGCTGTGGGGAATCGTGATGATCTTGAATTACTTCAGCTTGTAGGAGAGGAGGAACCCACATCCGTGACAAAAATTGTATGAGCCCCTCAGCCAAAGAATATAAGGAATGCTTGGAAGTTGGGAAAGACAACCGTTCCAAAAGTTTTACCCCTTCCACACATGCTGTCTGTGCTATTAAGGCCCGTGAAATCAAAGGCGCGTTTGGAGCTAGATCTGATGGCAAAACCATGAGAGGGACAATGGCCAAGATTTGCGTGGTTGGAATGATCATGACGATATCTACCTTGTATGAATCAGCTGGACAAAGTGCGGGATTGCAACTTGGAAAATTGGGAAAGACTTTTAGTGCTCCCTTCACAAAATCATAATTGAAGTTAAAGCTGCATAATCTCTGGTAGGTTTGGGCCTGCTGGTGCGCCAACTTCTGTGGCTTGCAGAAATAAAGGAGAGCTTGGCGATCTCTATGCACAGTCAACTCATGTGGAGCCTATGCAAGAGATATCGCCAGTGGGTCAAGGCCCAAGCCACAGCTGCCAACTACCTATTATAGATGGCCCAGGATTTCTCAGTTAAAAAAAACTTGTGAAGAAATTAGCAAACGGGTGTTCCAACCCATTGTGCTCTTAAGGGAGACAGTCCCTACCACAGTGGATGACGCACTGTATGCTACAATATAGGGTTTTAAGGGTCTGCGTGCTTAAGGATGGGGTGACAAAAATACTTCTTTAATTGAATCAAATGCCTGCTGGCACTCCAGGCGTCCAGAAAAAGGGAAATTTTTTGACCATGAGTGGATAGAGAGGTGCAGATAGCTGTGAGAGCGCGGGGGAGAACTTTTTCAGGAATATGATGGTACCCAAGAAGCTTCTCAATTGCTTCTGAGTCATTGGGGCTGTCCACTCGCGGATGGCATCCAGTTTGCTGGGCCGGATGGCGTACTCTTCTTTCAAGATGAGATTGCCTAAAAAGGTAATTTCTTCCTGATAAAACTCACATTTTAATGGCTTGACAAACAAACAAGCCTTATGCAGGGCAGCCACTAATGCCTCCAAGTCCTTTGCATGTTGTTCAGGGGAGAATGTACCAGGATATCAACAATATATGTGACTGCGCAGGTAAACCTATGGTCCCCAATCACACTATTGATCATCCTTTGGATGGTTGCAGGTGCATTCTTTATCCCAAAAGGCATCACTCAAAATTGTAGTATGCCGCGTCTTGTCTTCATAGCAGTAAGTTATTTCTGACCTTCCTTCACCCAAATCTGATTAAAGGCGTTGACTAGATTGAGTTCAAGAACACTCTCAACTTGGTAAATGCTTGACCAAATATCTATCCTGTTGCCAGTGGATAAGGGTCAAGGACTGTGATATTGTTCAGGTGGCCGTTATCTACGCAGTGATGAAGGGAACCATCTGCCTTCTTGGCAAAGACAATGTGAGAGGCAACAGGAGATGTCTTTTGTAACATCCAACCCTTCTTGAACATGTCATCTAACCATGCACTAAGGGCAGCCTCCTCCTTCACTGTATGTGGGTACAGTGGGCAGTTTATGTTCACCACCTGCACCGCTGTCCAAAATCCAAGTCAAATTACGTATGTGGGAGAAGAAGGTCCGCCTTTTCAAAATAAAAAATGCTTTGGTATCCCATCAACGCAGCGGGAAAACCTGCTGGAAGACCTATGGGAGAAATGAGAAAAGTAACTGATATATGGCCTTGAGCTTTAGTAAGCATATCCATTAAAGGAAAATCGCCCTCCACCTAACCGTTGGAAAATGACAGCGTGTTAGATTCCAAGTGGATTCACACATACAGCTGACACCACCAACCTGCATCCAAAATTACTGCGAACAGAAGGTTAGGCATCACTGAGAAGCGATCACAAAGATCAAACTTGTTAACTGAGAAGGGTACTGGGCGCCATACTTTATAGGATGGCTGGGAGGCCAATGAGGCGACCATCACTGCAGAACCCAAGTCCAAGTCTAGATCAAGCTTCTGGGCCAACTCCAGACTCATGAAGTTACCCGCTGCTCTAGTGTTGACCAAGGCCTCAAAGGACACCTGGTGAGCCCCAATACTAATTTTCACTAATAAAAAGAAGTAGGCGGAATTCTTTTTAAGGCGGATATGTCTTTTCTGTAGACACCAAAGAAATTTTTTAGACAGGTGAACCAGAGCGCACCAACTTGGGTGCAGGGGCGGCATTAGGATCTAGAACCAATATGGATATTGATCAAAAACCAGGAACAGAACCCAAGGACAAATTGGCATATTGATCATGAAGTTTCCATTTTGAGGGTGGGATGATGGGAAAGTAGAGGGTAATGGAACAAGTTGACCATAAATGAATTCCTTTAAAGCCATCTGGGAACTGCTCATAAAGGTGGCAATTGACTATAAAGTCCACCAAAGGCAGGCTACTGACTGAACATTCATAAGGAAGATGGTAACCACTGCATCACCCATCTCAATGAGGAGGGCTTAAATGGCTGAAAGCAATAGATGGCCAATTATGTCATGGCAACAGCAATAAAGTTTAGACCAGCCTTCCAGTTGGATGCAGAAGCACCCAAAAGGCGATCCAGAATGCCAGAGGCATTGCTGCATGTATGACTTTTAAGTGTGATGTGATATTAGTAACAATGGGATGTTGACAAGCTGCAAATGTAAAGGACAACCCAGCGAGAAATCAGGCTGTTGCAGTCACAGGGCCAATAAGCGTGGCCATTAGGAGTTGTGAGATCAGGGAAGATTCCATAAAGGTCTTGGCACAATAGGCCAAAGTGACTATGGTAGGGATCAAAATTAAAAATATTACTGAGACAGACCAGTTGATATGCAGGCCGTGAGGGTCACTGTGACGGTTGAGGTCTATCCTCAGCATCACATTGCCCTGATCTTTGGTAAGACAGGGCAGGCTGTGTCTGTATGTATGGAGGAGGAGGGGGCGTTGGTTCTGGCAAGGACGCCTAAGGGGCCGGAGCTTGGAGTAGGCCAAGGAGCAAGATGGGCGTCCAAGTCGGAACAAAACGGAAAACGAGTAAAATGGGTAGTTTTGAGATTCGATTTGGATTCAAATTGAGAATGGAATGAAATGGGTGCTTGGGAGTTTCGCGGTTCAATTGGGATTCGAAATGGAACTGGCGCGGAACTGTTGAAGATCAGAACTGGCACGGCATCATTGAGTAAAGATTCCGTGATCCTGCTGTAAATTTTACACCAAACATCATTCAAGTTGGCACCATAAGCTTATATTATATTATATTTTATTTTAGCTTTTAGCATGTGTATATAGGGAAGGAACTGGAAGCTGGAGGCTCCTCAGTTCTGTTTTCTATCAACTTGGCTAATATTAAATAAAGGAACCTAAAATTCATATCTTTATAATTTGAGTTTATTTTAAAAATATTGCCTAACTGCAGCCATGTTTGGCTTAAATCAACAAGAATTGGACTTTGAGAGTGAGCTTGGGAGGGCTATTGCCTCCCTCTATACCTTGTCTTGGAGTCAAGGCATGTTGCTGGGGTTAAGTATACTTGCAACTGTCTTCCAGGGGTTGCTTGTCCAATTTTGTAGCGCGCGCACCAGGAGAGTAGTATCATGAGTCCTGTCAGCCCTATGGTCTTTAACATGGATCCTTTTGCCCGACTCATTCGTGGCTCATTGGAAGGAGCCAGTGCGTTACATTAAACAGAACTCGTTTACTTTCCTGTCGTTGTGGTGGCAAGCAAAAGAGGTGCCAGAAGAAGTTGTGTTTCCAATGGGGTATAACCATACTGCAACACTCTTGATGGTGATATTCTCCACCGCCTTTTTGCTTCATGAATTATACCGGGTTTTAGAGTGTGTGTCCTGGGATGGTGGGAAAGTGGTAGGGCCTGGGAAGGACAAAGGAAGAATTCCCACGGTTATAAAATCGGAATACTTGGAACTGATCCACCAGACTTTTAGCCAGGTTCAGTTTCAGGGACGTTTGACAAAGGCAGCGGGTGGAGAGGATTCGTTTGCCTTGCAGCTAAGTCGGGTTCTGCTGGCACTTCCAGTAAAGCAGTCAAACTGGGTGCGATAAATTTTAGAAGAGCAGTCAGGGTTACCTTATCGGTGGAGAAATGTCTGGATTGGATTGACCGTGCAGCATGTCCAGATGAGGCGCAGGATTCGGCCTGGGCGGCGTTACTGCAGTGTGGTCAAGGGAAGAAGTCAGTGGAGGAGTATGGCCAGATGTTCCGCGCATTGGCAAGAGCAGCAAAGGCATCTGAGTCTCAGCTTCCGCGCATGTTTCGCCAAAACTTGCAAGCTGATTTATTATTGGCAATGGCGGCGGTGAAACCTGCAGCGACGTTGGAGGAAGAGGTGGGTTTAGCCTTGCAGGTAGAGCGACAGTTGAGTTT
>JAKSZP010014247.1:0-10505 GCA_022478985.1 Massospora cicadina | reverse complement strand
GCCTCAGCCAGTTAAGGCGGAGGCTATTCAGATTATGACCACTCTGAGCAGCAAATGCAATGTACGTGTATTTTTGGGGATGGTCAAATAATACTGACGGTTCATTCCCAACTTCAAATGTATTGGAGGTTCTTTGTTTGAGTTATATAAGAAGAATGCTTCATTTGAATGGATGAAACGCCACCGATGATCATTCAATTTTCATCAAATGGCGTTAATTAGCGCGCCAGTGCTGCGTTACCCTAATTTTTTATAGAGTTCGTTTTCAGACAAATGCGCCCCTTTCCACCGTTGGGCAGTCCTACCCAAAAATATGATGAAGGGGAGGAGCACCCAGTTGTGTACTGTAGTTGGAGCCTCAATTGCCATGAACGTAATTACACTGTGACTGAGTGGAAGTGCTTGGTGGTAATATATGCATATAAGCAATTTAGGGTATTTTCATGGAGTGAAGTTTAAAGCTGTAATGAATCATAATTCGCTATGATGGTTGCAGAACCTCAAGAAGCTGAAGGGCGCCTAGCCCAAGGAGCCCTCAAACTGCAGGCTTTTAACTTCAAAATTCTTTACCAACCCGAAGCAAAACACCAGAGCACTAATCTACTATAAAGATTAACCATAATTGCAGTTATGGCAGATCTGAGCGACATAATGTATGATAAGACGCTCAGCGGCAAGTACAACGATGGCCCCCTCCAGTCATCAAAGTATTGGATGGAATGAAGGTTGATACATTCCAGAAAAACTGCGAATTGTATAAGCAAATAGGGGAAAATACTGAGAATATCCCCAGGCCTTCCGCCCAGTTTAATATAATTATGAGCGCACACCAAGACGTTGGACATGGTGTAATATGTAAGACCTGGAATCCCTGCAACAACAGTACTATTGAGAGCATGAACTTTGATGTGCTTGAAACTATTACCTGCTGCCACCAGTGCCAAGTGGGAAAGCCATTCCACATTAAGACCTCATACCAGTTAGTGAACCACATTTTGCTTGGCATACGGTTTCCCTTAATGTCGTTAGCTCTCTACTAATGGGAGCTAACCAGTCCAAGTACATTCTGGTGGCTATCGACTACTTGACCAGGTGGGTTGAAGCATAAGCAATACGAGATTTGGGGACAGTCACAGTGTCCAAGTTCGTCATGAAATGTATTAACCAGCAACATGGCTGCCCTCAGTTCATCCTCACCAAAACTGAACCAACTTCACCAAGCATATCCTGCCAAAATTAAATGAGTTGATGGGCATCCATGAGGTTCTGATGACCCCAACCACCCTGAGTTCAACGGAATGGTTCAACGCATTAATGGGTCCTTGGTGAACATAATACAGAAATTAGTAACAGATTGACCTTATTATTGGAGTTCCCACATTTCTAATGTCACTTTAGATTATAATATTAGCTACCATTCCGCCACGGGGAAGAATCCCTTTCAACTACTATATAGGTGACACCTGGCTCTTCTGGCATTGCTTTATTCACGAATATAAGACACTGGCGGAATGGAAAACAACCACTATTTGACTAACCTTGTGGACGCATAGATCAAATTGCAATCTGAAGCATAATCCTTCAGCTTAGCCAAGAAGATCAAGAATCAGGCTGCTGATCAGTTATGGCATAGAGGGTTGGCTCAGTTCAAAGATGGCGATATAGTTCTCTTCCATGAACAGCATGGGTTTGGGAGGAAGCACAAGTTGGCCAGTATCTGGATTGGTCATTCAATGTTATAGAGAAAACTGGGGCTGACGCCTATACCATCAAGGACCCCGCAAGTGGTCAGAGCACAAACTGAGCGCATGTGAAGTTTCTTCAGCCATATATGCAATATGAGAGTTATTTTCCAGTCTAGGGGGAGGAAATTTCAAGATTCTGATATGGCTGGAGAATAAGCTTAAATTAGCTACAGAGTATTTGAGAGAATCTGCTGACCATAATATTAGTTACAATTTTTCAAGTGATCTGAGTTGAGGCAATTTTGGGTTGGATTAAGTTTATTATTGAATCGCCTTCAAATAGGGCGATAAGGCAATAGCAATAATTAATAAATATTAGTGCAATCGCCACAAACTAAGGCAATAGATAATTGTATAGCATACTCTGCAAGAACCATTATGATATGGCTAAGCTGATTACCAAGCCAAGAAAATGGTATCATCTGAAGTAGCAAAGATATAAGCAATTCAGGTGAAGGAAGAAAGGAGGTTAGTAATTTAGAGTGAACTGAACAGCCAAGGTCTGCTGTATATATTAAACAAAATAAAATGTCATTTGGAGCAGATAGCTCTATATTTTATTATATTTTTTGTGTGTCTGCGGAGTGATGATCTTCATATCATCTGTCTGATTGCTCAGTGGGTTTGACCCTGTGAAAATTCTCCTGGCGTATCTTAATAATTCCGCCAATGTTATAACAAATATTTTATAGCCTCCTAGACTGCAAGGCACTCCTTTTCAGTGACATTATAAATGCGTCCAGCCTTAGATAATGTCTTACTGAAATAGGAGACTGGATCTTGGGTTGGGACCATCTAGTACTAAAAAAAAGAAATAGGAGACTGGATGATCCACACCATATACATCCAATTGAGCTAGGATGGCTTTAACAGCGTAGTCAGAGGCATCATTATAGAAGGAAAGGTTGATTGTAATCAGAGTGACGCAGGATAGGGCTCCTTTGTAACAACTGCTTTAGCATCTCGAAGGTGGCCTTTTAATCATTTCCCAAAAAAGAGACTTTATTAGCTAATAGACGTAAAAGAGGTTCACTCAGTTGGGCGAGCTTGGGGATAAATTGGTGCTAATACCCCATCATACCTAAGAATAACTGGATATTGCGCATGGCTTTGGGAGCAGGCATTTTGGATATCGCCTCAACCTTGTCTTAGAGTGGTTGATTACTTCCTGTGAGATGGCGTGTCCAATGAAAACTAACTTTTCTGGAATATAGTGCATTTTTAGGGCTTTAATTTAAGGTTGGACTGACGTAAGCGTTGGAAGACTTCTTTTAAGTGACCAAGATGACTATTAAAGGTCTTAGAAAAAACAGTAATGTCATCAAGATAGACGATGACGCAACTTAACTTGAGGTTCTGCGAGATGTGGTCCATGGCTTGCTGAAAATTTCAGGAGCGTTGAACAACCCCCGAGGTAGTTGGGTGGGCTGAAATATGCCTTTGCTGCAAATCAGAGTGCAATTCTCCTGATCTTGGGGACAGAGGTCAATCTTCCAATAGCCGCTGGCTAAGTCCATGGCTGAGAAGAACCTAGATCCAGAGAGCTGTGCTAGGGCGTTGTCAATGCGTTGGATAGGATAGCTATCCCTCTTTGTGAGGTTGTTTAGCCTGCAGTAGTCTATCACAACCTAATGACCGCCATTTTTCTTATAAAGAGGAGAGGTGACGACCATGGGCTTTGCGAGGGTACCAGTAGCTAAGCATCTAGTAGCTGTTTGAGCTCCGTTCTCATCGGTTGCTCTTCAAATTTTGATTTAAATAAGGTTTGGAGTAGATGGGACTAGAATCTCCAACGTCGATGGTATGACTCCAACCCTTCATATGACAATAGTCAGTCTCAGCTTTAGAGAACCTGTCGCTGTATGACTCCAAAAACCTATTAACTTTATTAAACTCTGTAGGGGTTAGATTATCAGAGATATGAATGTAGGCAAGGTACATAACAATTTTTCAGCAGGTAGGCCCATGTATGACATAGACCAATACAGTGGACCTGGTTAATCTCCTTAAATGGGATCAGCATACCTTTCCCAATCTCCTGGTGTTTCTTTACGACCATGTACTTACTGGTTTGATTCCCCAGTAGAATATTGATAGGACGTTGATAGGCTGGGTCTAAGCTGCCTGTTAATACACGAGGTTATAGAGACTGATTCCATCAATGTTAGTTATGAGCAACAGGCAGTTGGTAGGTATTTTCAGGATAATCTTGGTGTCATTCACCCTTTGGTCACCCGCTTTATGCAACACCTCTTCAGTTGCATAAAATGGATTTCCCTTAAGGGCGTCCAATGACTCAGGCAGCATCTTGGTATCTCGCCCCGCCGTTGTGTAGCATAAGGATAAGGCGGAGAAAGGATACTCAATAGTGCAAGCGTATTCCTTTTTGTTAATCTCATTGTTGGCCAAAATCAGGGGAACCTTGTAGCTAAGCAGTGATAGATAGACCTGCTTCAGATTGATAATCCTGTAATACTCGAGTATAAACTGGGTACTAATAAGCATGTCACATGTATTTATGGCTAAGGCCACCTCAGGGGCTGAGAGGAGAAGTTTTACAATTAGGATGGGTAAGATGAGTAGGCCCCAATAGCACGAGTGTTGGCTTGGCCAGCAGTGCCCAATTCATGAGTAAATCGAAGCCAGCGACCAGCTTAAATTTTCTATAAGATTTTATGATATGACGTTCACTGGTGATCCAGTGTCAAGGATAGCAACGATTTGAACTCCATTGACAACAACCTCCACTTTGGTTAAGGTTCCACCCAATTGTGGGGGAAAAGCGAGAACCTCCTTCAACTGGAGAGTAGTAGCAAAGCGTTTGGCAGTTTCAGGGAATTTATCCCAGTTAGAGTGCAGTGTATACACACTCTGAGTGGATTGGATCATCATGCAATGAACCTGTCAGTGTCACTGGCAGTATCAATACTCCAGACCTCTCAGCACCTGATAAAGGTATGTTTTGTGGGGTATCCTATTCATATCCACTCTTTCTGGGTTCAATTGATCAAGTACCTCCACTTCACCTGAGACTCCTAAGACATAATGACTGACATCTTTACATTCCCCTTCAGATTTGTTTTCAGAGGGTTTTTAATGCACTTCAATGACTTAATTGGTTGAGAGGTAAGGTCTGGGATTCTCTTGTTACAGGGGTGGTATTGGGGGCGCTCAATTACTTAGGTACCTTTTTCAGGAAACGCTGTGTTGTTTATGGCTCTACATTTAACCTTTGATGCAGGGGTTTTGGGCTGCCCCATGGCTACAGGTTTTGAGCTAGAGATGGCAGGAGGAGATGCCGAGGGGGATAACATCGTGGAAGTGGAGGATTCAACTACGCCAGCTTTGGGTTAATCAGCAGCTATGTGCATTTGGGAAACAGGCAGTTTGGCGTTTGTGACATGAACGTTTAACCTATTGGGAGTGGGGGCTAATGGCACCCAAGTGAGAGGTTTAAGCTTATGAGCCAGCTTTGGAACCACTTAAAGTGCTCATTGGCTGACAAAAGATGATCTTGGTGCTAAGACAAAGAGACAACGGCCTTCACCAACTAGCTTTTTTGAGCGGAAGGTGAAGGGGAGCACTGCCTTGTCACGGCCATTATCCGCTGGCTATCTTTATGATATGAGGAAGCTTTTTGAGATGGCAACTCCGCAGGAGCAGGTTTCCAAGGGGAGATAACCGTAGGCGAGGCTAGAGTGGTCGAAATAGATGCTTGCCTCAGAGCTCCTTGCATAGGGTCAAGTTCATATGTCAGCCATCTCTAGCAGAGCCTCTTTGATATCCCATACATTTTTGAAGGTGCGCTTGACTGAAGAGATATGCAGCGCCAAAGAGGGATGATGCGTCAACACCAGCCAAAATAGCAGCAATGGCGTCATCTAGAGGTAGCATGTTTGCCAGCAACAGAGGTTGAGCTTCATTATAAGTTTGCTCAACAAATAAGGGGATTAATTCTCCTCTTGCAGGCTAAGGCACATAAAGGCCTTTTTTTCCGTTTTAAACTCTGTGGGGAGCCAAATTCTTCAATTAGCGTTTGCTTAACCTCCGCCCAGGTGCTGAGTTTAACCATTATGAGAAACCATGATCTTTTGCGCCATGCGACTAAAGAAAGGGAGGTTGTGCTTAATTTTTTTGGAGATCCATTGTGCCATCCATGTCAGATTCATAAACATATAGGAACGAAGTGATGCTGCCTCTCCCAGGAAAACTTAACTTTGAATGGAGGTTTAAAGGAGAAAATGGCACGCTAGTAAGAGCATAATCAAGCAGCAGCAGCTTCAGGAAAAGCTAAAGAGTGGCGCTGCTCAAGCTTTTTTAAGTCATGGTAAGGCGCTGGCTAGTTTTTTTTCAAGGCAACTATCCTTGAGTTAAAATCCGAAGGAAAATAAGGAGCATTACTCATTTGACCGCCACCCATTTTAGGTGAAACATTGTGGTGTATAGGTGCCCCTGTAGTGAGCACCACTTGTTAAATTATAGTTTGTTTTAAAAAATGCTTACTGGTGCATTTTTGCACCTATAAATAAAGAAATTTGATTCAGGGGAAGTTTTTCACCACTTTTAATAAAAATAATAAAAATATAAAAGATTGATTTTCTTTCCCATAGTGATAACATTAGTTACTACAAACTGATTTAGACAGTATTTTTCTGATAATCACACAGGAGAGATGGGCGTATTTAACAAAAACCAATTAAATTGTGCAAAAGCCATAACAGCAATGGACAAAATGGTCCGCTGAAGGGCAAGAAACGCCCTGGAGGGGGACTGGGAAACCTGGCCATAAAAAAACACAAACTGAGACACCGCACCAGTTTGTGGAGTTCACCATGAAACACAACCAGTGCATGGAAATTCAGTATAAACAACTCCTTTTGAAGATAGAGCACGGCCTCTGACTCTACCTAGGGGTTGAGTCTCCAAATATACGGGAGAAAGTTTGCAAGGCATGGGCCTCCCTCTTCCCCTATGTGTTGTACGTTAACATGGAAATGGTCTCATGTGGCTAGGTCATTTTGGGCTTTGAGACCAAAGAATATGCAGACACCGCCGCAAATGTATGCAATGAAGCTGTCCTCCCTGAGGGCAAACGAATTGTGTGCACTGTGCACACCAGATGGAACAAAGTGAACACTTTGTTCATCTCATTTAACTCGCTCCTCACCAACCTCCCCCACAAGCAAATTGAAGAGGAGCTCCAAACTGGAATTAAACACTACAGAGATAAAAAACAAAATCAAGTTATGACGGTTTCAACTGATGCCAAACTTGTGCACAGGAAAGGCAATCACCATGATCCACCATATCCCTGAGGTGGTTTTGAACCTCACAAGAATCCCTCATGAAGCGCAGTTTCACCTCCCAGACAGGAAGGTGTCAGAGCCATTCTGAATCACACCGGAACATGCACCACCTATTTGCAACCATTGTACCGCACTGGGGCATAAGGAACATGCATGCCTCATGAAAGAGGGCATCATGGCCCCAGTATTCTGCGATGATGCCATAGATGAAAATGATGCAGAATTTAGAAAAATGATTGATGCCAACCACGCCTTCCAATGGGGATAGGATGGTCAATACCTAATCATAGACCCAATAATACCCAAAGAACGCTAAATCATGCAGAAGGCCTGCAAACAGGATGCAGCCAAGGCTGCATCACTCGCAGCCTCCACCATTAACCCTGGCAAAATTCAGGAAGACATTGAGAAAATCAGCCGAGCCAACCAATCTGAACAAACTGCTCAAGCTCAGGAGGACATGAAGGAAATTATTCGAGTCACTCAATCAGAGCAGTACACCCAAAATGAAAATTTCTCTCAACAATGCGACTGAATTACCAAATAATATCAATCAAGGGAACACAGCAGAGCAATTCAGCCCCATTATGGGCGAAAAAGTGGGACCCAATTCTCCAAATTTGCACCCCAAAACCACAGAAACAAATCAGTGCACTGTACCAGCTCACCATGGGTCACAAGCGGAAGAATCTGCCACAAATTCTAAAAACTGCAATGTCCATGAGAAATCAACACAGGATATGGAATTGGATGATGCCACAGAACATACTGGCCCAATGACACAAAGCAGGGTTAGCAATAAGGGCGTTGGGTGTGGGCTGGGCGGCCCTCCCGACCGCTCCTGAGGCGCTGTGGGAACCTCAGTGACAATAGTGACACAAAATTTCGCGTTAGCCAGGGCTCATTTGTCCCAAGCCAAAAAGCTGGACTTCCTGCGAAAACCCCCTGTAGATATCTTGGCCATCCAGAAACCCACTGTCTACAGGGGGAAGGGAATCCTGGTCAGCCGGGGTCTCACCATCCCAATCATATGGATGACACACTGTGGGGTGGTTGTCAGAAATAAAAAATTAAAAATCACAAACTCCTCCTCATATCTGCATGGCCGCATCCCAGTTGCAACGGTCATAAACAAAGAGGAAACAATTTCAATAGCAAGCATCTATGCATTGTGCACCGCAGGTGAGAGGAAAAGTTCCTAAAACCATCTAAATACTCACCCTCCCATCTGATACCATCCTACTGGGCGACTTCAACTGCTGGGATAACCCCAATTTGGACTGATGGCCTAACCCCAGGGGATACCCACTGGGGCAAATCGAGTTACATGAAATGAAGGCATCCCTAGGCCTACATGATACCCTCCCACTGGGTCACCACTCCTTACTAACATGAACCACCCCAACATGCACGATGGAATGCTCATCTCAATGAGCTGCATCAACTACATCCTCACACCAAAAACCCACCACTTAAACTTTTCCAACTTCACAACAAAAAATTATTTTCTCTGACCACTGACTAGTTTCAGTGCGGCTCTCACCAACCCAAACTCCCACACAGGCGTCAACCTGGAGAAAGTTACACCCAGAAAACATAAAATTTCCCTAAATATCTGACTGGGCCAAACCTGAGGCCATGAACCCAGAATTCACAACCCCAAGCATATTGGATTCCATAAAAACCTGAACAAACTTCAAAGCTGAACTAATAAATAAAACTTGCCACATCACCTCACGTAAGTGCACAGCTGACATAGCCACAATCAGGTGCACCTTAGCAGAACTGGACCACTTGAGCTCAATGCCCCAAAGTCCAGCTGCAGCCCCAACTGGGGACACAAATGGGCGGAAATATCAGCCCGCCTAAACGCTCTAATTTTTGAACACCAGCACAGAATCAAAGTATCAAGAAAAGGAAAATTTATAAAAGAAGGCAAAACTTGCTCAATGTACATTTTCTGCTAATTCCACTCCCACGGCAACCAGACCACATGCACATAGGCCTGAAACGTTGACGGCACTGTGGCAACTGACCCAACAGAGGTCAAAACAGAAGTACACCGCTACTACAGAAAATTAAATCACGACACCCCAATGGACCCCCCCCCCCCCAAAAAAATAAAGATTTTATACACATCACGGGAATACAAAGCACGTCGCTGGACTACAGCCTCCTAAACATAATAAAAAAGGATGAACTATGGGACACAGTCCGCTGTGAACCTCGTAGGAAATGCCCAGGGCCTGATGGGATATCCTACGAATTTACAAGAAATATTTTAAGCAAATCACCCCCTCCTATTAGCATCCATGAACCAGGCATGCTGGAGACACGCCTTCTACCTGGTGGCCAGGACTCCTATGTCATAACCCTGCACAAAAAGGGCGAAAAATTGGACCTGGACAACTGGCGCCCAATTAACTCTCTAACACAGATACAAAACTACTTACAAAAACTTAGCAACCAGATTAGGCACCATATCCACCAATATAATGTCACTCAATCAGTTTGGGGTCATACCTGGGCATTCAATCTGGACCAATATACACTCCATTACCAACATATGTCAATCCAAAGCATCTGGAGCCCTGGTATTCCTAGACCAGGAGAAGGCATACGACCGCGTTAGCTGGACATACATGAAGGAATGCCTGAGCGCCTATAAACTCCCACCCAGATTTATAAAGTGGGAGATGCTCCTTACATAATCAGCATCCATGGCTGTATGCGGCCCTGGATTTCTAACCAACAAGATCAAACCATGAAAATGTCTCAAATAAGGGTATCCCCTCAGCCTGCTGCTGTATAACTTCAGTTTTGATCCACTCCTTTGCATAACTGACTCACGCCTTATTGTCATGGAAACGGCTGATAAGAATTATAATGGGCTCCCAGTTGGGGCGCGTGAGCAACCAGTGGAGAGCCCAGATTGCCAATGGCACAGATGTCTGTGCGACTAGAAGAAAAGTGGATCTAGTGGGATGTGAGGCAATAAAATTTTTATAAATGTACCGCAGGCCCCCAAGGCAAACCAGATGGTAGCAATGGGGGCAACTGCGAGTCTTGCGGAGGCACCCCAAAGGGCTGGAGAGGCAGGGAGGATGATGACTCCTTTAGGGTTTGTGGTTGCTGGCCTTTGGTTACTAGCAAGTGGGACTGTGCGCTAGGGAGGGGTGGCACAGGGCCCACCGCATGGGCAGGGGTGCCATCAGAGGGAAAATGGACCCGTGACAAGCGTTAGGGGCGAGCCCCCCTTGGGTGGGGCTCTGGAGCCCCCAGGTGGGTGGGATTAGCGGTGGACATGCCAGGTGTATGGCCGAACCTGTGGGCATCAGGGCAGGGGCGCCCTGAGGCTGCTCTGATGGTGGAGTGGTCTCGGAAATCTAAACGGCGAAATGAACAGATGGGTTCACATTAAACAGATACACAAAAATGGACGGAGAATCGACTC